>CM068374.1:100933638-101119177 GCA_034769895.1 Magicicada septendecula | reverse complement strand
TTCGCGCGTGTGTGGTCCGGTGTGTCTCCGTCCTTCGTCAGACTTTATGCAACGTATGTTACAGTCTTATATTGCCTCTCTGTCCGAGACGTGCTTCGCGCGTGTGTGGTCCGGTGTGTCTCCGTCCTTCGTCAGACTTTATGCAACGTATGTTACAGTCTTATATGTCCGAGACGTGCTTTGCGCGTGTGTGGTCCGGTGTGTCTCCGTCCTTCTTCAGACTTTATGCAACGTATGTTACAGTCTTATATGTCCGAGACGTGCTTCGCGCGTGTGTGGTCCGGTGTGTCTCCGTCCTTCGTCAGACTTTGTGCAACGTATGTTACAGTCTTATATTGCCTCTCTGTCCGAGACGTGCTTCGCGCGTGTGTGGTCCGGTGTGTCTCCGTCCTTCGTCAGACTTTATGCAACGTATGATACACTCTTATATGTCCGAGACGTGCTTCGCGCGTGTGTGGTCCGGTGTGTCTCCGTCCTTCGTCAGACTTTATGCAACGTATGTTACAGTCTTATATTGCCTCTCTGTCCGAGACGTGCTTCGCGCGTGTGTGGTCCGGTGTGTCTCCGTCCTTCGTCAGACTTTATGCAACGTAAGTTACAGTCTTATATTTCCTCTCTGTCCGAGACGTGCTTCGCGCGTGTGTGGTCCGGTGTGTCTCCGTCCTTCGTCAGACTTTATGCAACGTATGTTACAGTCTTATATTGCCTCTCTGTCCGAGACGTGCTTCGCGCGTGTGTGGTCCGGTGAGTCTCCGTCCTTCGTCAGACTTTATGCAACGTATGTTACAGTCTTATATTGCCTCTCTGTCCGAGACGTGCTTCGCGCGTGTGTGGTCCGGTGTGTCTCCGTCCTTCGTCAGACTTTATGCAACGTATGTTACAGTCTTATATTGCCTCTCTGTCCGAGACGTGCTTCGCGCGTGTGTGGTCCGGTGTGTCTCCGTCCTTCGTCAGACTTTATGCAACGTATGTTACAGTCTTATATTGCCTCTCTGTCCGAGACGTGCTTCTCGCGTGTGTGGTCCGGTGTGTCTCCGTCCTTCGTCAGACTTTATGCAACGTATGTTACAGTCTTATATTGCCTCTATGTCCGAGACGTGCTTCGCGCGTGTGTGGTCCGGTGTGTCTCCGTCCTTCGTCAGACTTTATGCAACGTATGTTACAGTCTTATATTGCCTCTCTGTCCGAGACGTGCTTCGCGCGTGTGTGGTCCGGTGTGTCTCCGTCCTTCGTCAGACTTTATGCAACGTATGTTACAGTCTTATATGTCCGAGACGTGCTTCGCGCGTGTGTGGTCCGGTGTGTCTCCTTCCTTCGTCAGACTTTATGCAACGTATGTTACAGACTTATATGTCCGAGACGTGCTTCGCGCGTGTGTGGTCCGGTGTGTCTCCGTCCTTCGTCAGACTTTATGCAACGTATGTTACAGTCTTATATGTCCGAGACGTGCTTCGCGCGTGTGTGGTCCGCTGTGTCTCCGTCCTTCGTCAGACTTTATGCAACGTATGTTACAGTCTTATATTGCCTCTCTGTCCGAGACGTGCTTCGCGCGTGTGTGGTCCGGTGTGTCTCCGTCCTTCGTCAGACTTTATGCAACGTATGTTACAGTCTTATATGTCCGAGACGTGCTTCGCGCGTGTGTGGTCCGGTGTGTCTCCGTCCTTCGTCAGACTTTATGCAACGTATGTTACAGTCTTATATGTCCGAGACGTGCTTCGCGCGTGTGTGGTCCGGAGTGTCTCCGTCCTTCGTCAGACTCTATGCAACGTATGTTACAGTCTTATATTGCCTCTCTGTCCGAGACGTGCTTCGCGCGTGTGTGGTCCGGTGTGTCTCCGTCCTTCGTCAGACTTTATGCAACGTATGTTACAGTCTTATATGTCCGAGACGTGCTTCGCGCGTATGTGGTCCGGTGTGTCTCCGTCCTTCGTCAGACTTTATGCAACGTATGTTACAGTCTTATATGTCCGAGACGTGCTTCGCGCGTGTGTGGTCCGGTGTGTCTCCGTCCTTCGTCAGACTTTATGCAACGTATGTTACAGTCTTATATGTCCGAGACGTGCTTCGCGCGTGTGTGGTCCGGTGTGTCTCCGTCCTTCGTCAGACTTTATGCAACGTATGTTACAGTCTTATATGTCCGAGACGTGCTTCGCGCGTGTGTGGTCCGGTGTGTCTCCGTCCTTCGTCAGACTTTATGCAATGTATGTTACAGTCTTATATTGCCTCTCTGTCCGAGACGTGCTTCGCGCGTGTGTGGTCCGGTGTGTCTCCGTCCTTCGTCAGACTTTATGCAACGTATGTTACAGTCTTATATGTCCGAGACGTGCTTCGCGCGTGTGTGGTCCGGTGTGTCTCCGTCCTTCGTCAGACTTTATGCAACGTATGTTACAGTCTTATATTGCCTTTCCGTCCGAGACGTGCTTCGCGCGTGTGTGGTCCGGTGTGTCTCCGTCCTTCGTCAGACTTTATGCAACGTATGTTACAGTCTTATATGTCCGAGACGTGCTTCGCGCGTGTGTGGTCCGGTGTGTCTCCGTCCTTCGTCAGACTTTATGCAACGTATGTTACAGTCTTATATTGCCTCTCTGTCCGAGACGTGCTTCGCGCGTGTGTGGTCCGGTGTGTCTCCGTCCTTCGTCAGACTTTATGCAACGTATGTTACAGTCTTATATTGCCTCTCTGTCCGAGACGTGCTTCGCGCGTGTGTGGTCCGGTGTGTCTCCGTCCTTCGTCAGACTTTATGCAACGTATGTTACAGTCTTATATTGCCTCTCTGTCCGAGACGTGCTTCGCGCGTGTGTGGTCCGGTGTGTCTCCGTCCTTCGTCAGACTTTATGCAACGTATGTTACAGTCTTATATTGCCTCTCTGTCCGAGACGTGCTTCGCGCGTGTGTGGTCCGGTGTGTCTCCGTCCTTCGTCAGACTTTATGCAACGTACGTTACAGTCTTATATTGCCTCTCTGTCCGAGACGTGCTTCGCGCGTGTGTGGTCCGGTGTGTCTCCGTCCTTCGTCAGACTTTATGCAACGTATGTTACAGTCTTATATTGCCTCTCTGTCCGAGACGTGCTTCGCGCGTGTGTGGTCCGGTGTGTCTCCGTCCTTCGTCAGACTTTATGCAACGTATGTTACAGTCTTATATTGCCTCTCTGTCCGAGACGTGCTTCGCGCGTGTGTGGTCCGGTGTGTCTCCGTCCTTCGTCAGACTTTATGCAACGTATGTTACAGTCTTATATTGCCTCTCTGTCCGAGACGTGCTTCGCGCGTGTGTGGTCCGGTGTGTCTCCGTCCTTCGTCAGACTTTATGCAACGTACGTTACAGTCTTATATTGCCTCTCTGTCCGAGACGTGCTTCGCGCGTGTGTGGTCCGGTGTGTCTCCGTCCTTCGTCAGACTTTATGCAACGTATGTTACAGTCTTATATTGCCTCTCTGTCCGAGACGTGCTTCGCGCGTGTGTGGTCCGGTGTGTCTCCGTCCTTCGTCAGACTTTATGCAACGTACGTTACAGTCTTATATTGCCTCTCTGTCCGAGACGTGCTTCGCGCGTGTGTGGTCCGGTGTGTCTCCGTCCTTCGTCAGACTTTATGCAACATACGTTACAGTCTTATATTGCCTCTCTGTCCGAGACGTGCTTCGCGCGTGTGTGGTCCGGTGTGTCTCCGTCCTTCGTCAGACTTTATGCAACGTACGTTACAGTCTTATATTGCCTCTCTGTCCGAGACGTGCTTCGCGCGTGTGTGGTCCGGTGTGTCTCCGTCCTTCGTCAGACTTTATGCAACGTATGTTACAGTCTTATATTGCCTCTCTGTCCGAGACGTGCTTCGCGCGTGTGTGGTCCGGTGTGTCTCCGTCCTTCGTCAGACTTTATGCAACGTACGTTACAGTCTTATATTGCCTCTCTGTCCGAGACGTGCTTCGCGCGTGTGTGGTCCGGTGTGTCTCCGTCCTTCGTCAGACTTTATGCAACGTATGTTACAGTCTTATATTGCCTCTCTGTCCGAGACGTGCTTCGCGCGTGTGTGGTCCGGTGTGTCTCCGTCCTTCGTCAGACTTTATGCAACGTATGTTACAGTCTTATATTGCCTCTCTGTCCGAGACGTGCTTCGCGCGTGTGTGGTCCGGTGTGTCTCCGTCCTTCGTCAGACTTTATGCAACGTATGTTACAGTCTTATATTGCCTCTCTGTCCGAGACGTGCTTCTCGCGTGTGTGGTCCGGTGTGTCTCCGTCCTTCGTCAGACTTTATGCAACGTATGTTACAGTCTTATATTGTCTCTCTGTCCGAGACGTGCTTCGCGCGTGTGTGGTCCGGTGTGTCTCCGTCCTTCGTCAGACTTTATGCAACGTACGTTACAGTCTTATATTGCCTCTCTGTCCGAGACGTGCTTCGCGCGTGTGTGGTCCGGTGTGTCTCCGTCCTTCGTCAGACTTTATGCAACGTATGTTACAGTCTTATATTGCCTCTCTGTCCGAGACGTGCTTCGCGCGTGTGTGGTCCGGTGTGTCTCCGTCCTTCGTCAGACTTTATGCAACGTATGTTACAGTCTTATATTGCCTCTCTGTCCGAGACGTGCTTCTCGCGTGTGTGGTCCGGTGTGTCTCCGTCCTTCGTCAGACTTTATGCAACGTATGTTACAGTCTTATATTGCCTCTATGTCCGAGACGTGCTTCGCGCGTGTGTGGTCCGGTGTGTCTCCGTCCTTCGTCAGACTTTATGCAACGTATGTTACAGTCTTATATTGCCTCTCTGTCCGAGACGTGCTTCGCGCGTGTGTGGTCCGGTGTGTCTCCGTCCTTCGTCAGACTTTATGCAACGTATGTTACAGTCTTATATGTCCGAGACGTGCTTCGCGCGTGTGTGGTCCGGTGTGTCTCCGTCCTTCGTCAGACTTTATGCAACGTATGTTTACAGTCTTATATTGCCTCTCTGTCCGAGACGTGCTTCGCGCGTGTGTGGTCCGGTGTGTCTCCGTCCTTCGTCAGACTTTATGCAACGTATGTTACAGTCTTATATGTCCGAGACGTGCTTCGCGCGTGTGTGGTCCGGTGTGTCTCCGTCCTTCGTCAGACTTTATGCAACGTATGTTACAGTCTTATATTGCCTCTCTGTCCGAGACGTGCTTCGCGCGTGTGTGGTCCGGTGTGTCTCCGTCCTTCGTCAGACTTTATGTAACGTACGTTACAGTCTTATATTGCCTCTCTGTCCGAGACGTGCTTCGCGCGTGTGTGGTCCGGTGTGTCTCCGTCCTTCGTCAGACTTTATGCAACGTATGTTACAGTCTTATATTGCCTCTCTGTCCGAGACGTGCTTCGCGCGTGTGTGGTCCAGTGTGTCTCCGTCCTTCGTCAGACTTTATGCAACGTATGTTACAGTCTTATATTGCCTCTCTGTCCGAGACGTGCTTCGCGCGTGTGTGGTCCGGTGTGTCTCCGTCCTTCGTCAGACTTTATGCAACGTATGTTACAGTCTTATATTGCCTCTCTGTCCGAGACGTGCTTCGCGCGTGTGTGGTCCGGTGTGTCTCCGTCCTTCGTCAGACTTTATGCAACGTACGTTACAGTCTTATATTGCCTCTCTGTCCGAGACGTGCTTCGCGCGTGTGTGGTCCGGTGTGTCTCCGTCCTTCGTCAGACTTTATGCAACGTACGTTACAGTCTTGTATTGCCTCTCTGTCCGAGACGTGCTTCGCGCGTGTGTGGTCCGGTGTGTCTCCGTCCTTCGTCAGACTTTATGCAACGTATGTTACAGTCTTATATTGCCTCTCTGTCCGAGACGTGCTTCGCGCGTGTGTGGTCCGGTGTGTCTCCGTCCTTCGTCAGACTTTATGCAACGTATGTTACAGTCTTATATTGCCTCTCTGTCCGAGACGTGCTTCGCGCGTGTGTGGTACGGTGTGTCTCCGTCCTTCGTCAGACTTTATGCAACGTATGTTACAGTCTTATATTGCCTCTCTGTCCGAGACGTGCTTCGCGCGTGTGTGGTCCGGTGTGTCTCCGTCCTTCGTCAGACTTTATGCAACGTACGTTACAGTCTTATATTGCCTCTCTGTCCGAGACGTGCTTCGCGCGTGTGTGGTCCGGTGTGTCTCCGTCCTTCGTCAGACTTTATGCAACGTACGTTACAGTCTTATATTGCCTCTCTGTCCGAGACGTGCTTCGCGCGTGTGTGGTCCGGTGTGTCTCCGTCCTTCGTCAGACTTTATGCAACGTACGTTACAGTCTTATATTGCCTCTCTGTCCGAGACGTGCTTCGCGCGTGTGTGGTCCGGTGTGTCTCCGTCCTTCGTCAGACTTTATGCAACGTACGTTACAGTCTTATATTGCCTCTCTGTCCGAGACGTGCTTCGCGCGTGTGTGGTCCGGTGTGTCTCCGTCCTTCGTCAGACTTTATGCAACGTACGTTACAGTCTTATATTGCCTCTCTGTCCGAGACGTGCTTCGCGCGTGTGTGGTTCGGTGTGTCTCCGTCCTTCGTCAGACTTTATGCAACGTATGTTACAGTCTTATATGTCCGAGACGTGCTTCGCGCGTGTGTGGTCCGGTGTGTCTCCGTCCTTCGTCAGACTTTATGCAACGTATGTTACAGTCTTATATGTCCGAGACGTGCTTCGCGCGTGTGTGGTCCGGTGTGTCTCCGTCCTTCGTCAGACTTTATGCAACGTATGTTACAGTCTTATATGTCCGAGACGTGCTTCGCGCGTGTGTGGTCCGGTGTGTCTCCGTCCTTCGTCAGACTTTATGCAACGTATGTTACAGTCTTATATTGCCTCTCTGTCCGAGACGTGCTTCGCGCGTGTGTGGTCCGGTGTGTCTCCGTCCTTCGTCAGACTTTATGCAACGTATGTTACAGTCTTATATGTCCGAGACGTGCTTCGCGCGTGTGTGGTCCGGTGTGTCTCCGTCCTTCGTCAGACTTTATGCAACGTATGTTACAGTCTTATATTGCCTCTCTGTCCGAGACGTGCTTCGCGCGTGTGTGGTCCGGTGTGTCTCCGTCCTTCGTCAGACTTTATGCAACGTATGTTACAGTCTTATATGTCCGAGACGTGCTTTGCGCGTGTGTGGTCCGGTGTGTCTCCGTCCTTCTTCAGACTTTATGCAACGTATGTTACAGTCTTATATGTCCGAGACGTGCTTCGCGCGTGTGTGGTCCGGTGTGTCTCCGTCCTTCGTCAGACTTTGTGCAACGTATGTTACAGTCTTATATTGCCTCTCTGTCCGAGACGTGCTTCGCGCGTGTGTGGTCCGGTGTGTCTCCGTCCTTCGTCAGACTTTATGCAACGTATGATACACTCTTATATGTCCGAGACGTGCTTCGCGCGTGTGTGGTCCGGTGTGTCTCCGTCCTTCGTCAGACTTTATGCAACGTATGTTACAGTCTTATATTGCCTCTCTGTCCGAGACGTGCTTCGCGCGTGTGTGGTCCGGTGTGTCTCCGTCCTTCGTCAGACTTTATGCAACGTAAGTTACAGTCTTATATTTCCTCTCTGTCCGAGACGTGCTTCGCGCGTGTGTGGTCCGGTGTGTCTCCGTCCTTCGTCAGACTTTATGCAACGTATGTTACAGTCTTATATTGCCTCTCTGTCCGAGACGTGCTTCGCGCGTGTGTGGTCCGGTGTGTCTCCGTCCTTCGTCAGACTTTATGCAACGTATGTTACAGTCTTATATTGCCTCTCTGTCCGAGACGTGCTTCGCGCGTGTGTGGTCCGGTGTGTCTCCGTCCTTCGTCAGACTTTATGCAACGTATGTTACAGTCTTATATTGCCTCTCTGTCCGAGACGTGCTTCGCGCGTGTGTGGTCCGGTGTGTCTCCGTCCTTCGTCAGACTTTATGCAACGTATGTTACAGTCTTATATTGCCTCTCTGTCCGAGACGTGCTTCTCGCGTGTGTGGTCCGGTGTGTCTCCGTCCTTCGTCAGACTTTATGCAACGTATGTTACAGTCTTATATTGCCTCTATGTCCGAGACGTGCTTCGCGCGTGTGTGGTCCGGTGTGTCTCCGTCCTTCGTCAGACTTTATGCAACGTATGTTACAGTCTTATATTGCCTCTCTGTCCGAGACGTGCTTCGCGCGTGTGTGGTCCGGTGTGTCTCCGTCCTTCGTCAGACTTTATGCAACGTATGTTACAGTCTTATATGTCCGAGACGTGCTTCGCGCGTGTGTGGTCCGGTGTGTCTCCTTCCTTCGTCAGACTTTATGCAACGTATGTTACAGACTTATATGTCCGAGACGTGCTTCGCGCGTGTGTGGTCCGGTGTGTCTCCGTCCTTCGTCAGACTTTATGCAACGTATGTTACAGTCTTATATGTCCGAGACGTGCTTCGCGCGTGTGTGGTCCGCTGTGTCTCCGTCCTTCGTCAGACTTTATGCAACGTATGTTACAGTCTTATATTGCCTCTCTGTCCGAGACGTGCTTCGCGCGTGTGTGGTCCGGTGTGTCTCCGTCCTTCGTCAGACTTTATGCAACGTATGTTACAGTCTTATATGTCCGAGACGTGCTTCGCGCGTGTGTGGTCCGGTGTGTCTCCGTCCTTCGTCAGACTTTATGCAACGTATGTTACAGTCTTATATGTCCGAGACGTGCTTCGCGCGTGTGTGGTCCGGAGTGTCTCCGTCCTTCGTCAGACTCTATGCAACGTATGTTACAGTCTTATATTGCCTCTCTGTCCGAGACGTGCTTCGCGCGTGTGTGGTCCGGTGTGTCTCCGTCCTTCGTCAGACTTTATGCAACGTATGTTACAGTCTTATATGTCCGAGACGTGCTTCGCGCGTATGTGGTCCGGTGTGTCTCCGTCCTTCGTCAGACTTTATGCAACGTATGTTACAGTCTTATATGTCCGAGACGTGCTTCGCGCGTGTGTGGTCCGGTGTGTCTCCGTCCTTCGTCAGACTTTATGCAACGTATGTTACAGTCTTATATGTCCGAGACGTGCTTCGCGCGTGTGTGGTCCGGTGTGTCTCCGTCCTTCGTCAGACTTTATGCAACGTATGTTACAGTCTTATATGTCCGAGACGTGCTTCGCGCGTGTGTGGTCCGGTGTGTCTCCGTCCTTCGTCAGACTTTATGCAATGTATGTTACAGTCTTATATTGCCTCTCTGTCCGAGACGTGCTTCGCGCGTGTGTGGTCCGGTGTGTCTCCGTCCTTCGTCAGACTTTATGCAACGTATGTTACAGTCTTATATGTCCGAGACGTGCTTCGCGCGTGTGTGGTCCGGTGTGTCTCCGTCCTTCGTCAGACTTTATGCAACGTATGTTACAGTCTTATATTGCCTTTCCGTCCGAGACGTGCTTCGCGCGTGTGTGGTCCGGTGTGTCTCCGTCCTTCGTCAGACTTTATGCAACGTATGTTACAGTCTTATATGTCCGAGACGTGCTTCGCGCGTGTGTGGTCCGGTGTGTCTCCGTCCTTCGTCAGACTTTATGCAACGTATGTTACAGTCTTATATTGCCTCTCTGTCCGAGACGTGCTTCGCGCGTGTGTGGTCCGGTGTGTCTCCGTCCTTCGTCAGACTTTATGCAACGTATGTTACAGTCTTATATTGCCTCTCTGTCCGAGACGTGCTTCGCGCGTGTGTGGTCCGGTGTGTCTCCGTCCTTCGTCAGACTTTATGCAACGTATGTTACAGTCTTATATTGCCTCTCTGTCCGAGACGTGCTTCGCGCGTGTGTGGTCCGGTGTGTCTCCGTCCTTCGTCAGACTTTATGCAATGTATGTTACAGTCTTATATTGCCTCTCTGTCCGAGACGTGCTTCGCGCGTGTGTGGTCCGGTGTGTCTCCGTCCTTCGTCAGACTTTATGCAACGTATGTTACAGTCTTATATTGCCTCTCTGTCCGAGACGTGCTTCGCGCGTGTGTGGTCCGGTGTGTCTCCGTCCTTCGTCAGACTTTATGCAATGTATGTTACAGTCTTATATTGCCTCTCTGTCCGAGACGTGCTTCGCGCGTGTGTGGTCCGGTGTGTCTCCGTCCTTCGTCAGACTTTATGCAACGTATGTTACAGTCTTATATTGCCTCTCTGTCCGAGACGTGCTTCGCGCGTGTGTGGTCCGGTGTGTCTCCGTCCTTCGTCAGACTTTATGCAATGTATGTTACAGTCTTATATTGCCTCTCTGTCCGAGACGTGCTTCGCGCGTGTGTGGTCCGGTGTGTCTCCGTCCTTCGTCAGACTTTATGCAACATACGTTACAGTCTTATATTGCCTCTCTGTCCGAGACGTGCTTCGCGCGTGTGTGGTCCGGTGTGTCTCCGTCCTTCGTCAGACTTTATGCAACGTACGTTACAGTCTTATATTGCCTCTCTGTCCGAGACGTGCTTCGCGCGTGTGTGGTCCGGTGTGTCTCCGTCCTTCGTCAGACTTTATGCAATGTATGTTACAGTCTTATATTGCCTCTCTGTCCGAGACGTGCTTCGCGCGTGTGTGGTCCGGTGTGTCTCCGTCCTTCGTCAGACTTTATGCAACGTATGTTACAGTCTTATATGTCCGAGACGTGCTTCGCGCGTGTGTGGTCCGGTGTGTCTCCGTCCTTCGTCAGACTTTATGCAACGTATGTTACAGTCTTATATTGCCTTTCCGTCCGAGACGTGCTTCGCGCGTGTGTGGTCCGGTGTGTCTCCGTCCTTCGTCAGACTTTATGCAACGTATGTTACAGTCTTATATGTCCGAGACGTGCTTCGCGCGTGTGTGGTCCGGTGTGTCTCCGTCCTTCGTCAGACTTTATGCAACGTATGTTACAGTCTTATATTGCCTCTCTGTCCGAGACGTGCTTCGCGCGTGTGTGGTCCGGTGTGTCTCCGTCCTTCGTCAGACTTTATGCAACGTATGTTACAGTCTTATATTGCCTCTCTGTCCGAGACGTGCTTCGCGCGTGTGTGGTCCGGTGTGTCTCCGTCCTTCGTCAGACTTTATGCAACGTATGTTACAGTCTTATATTGCCTCTCTGTCCGAGACGTGCTTCGCGCGTGTGTGGTCCGGTGTGTCTCCGTCCTTCGTCAGACTTTATGCAACGTATGTTACAGTCTTATATTGCCTCTCTGTCCGAGACGTGCTTCGCGCGTGTGTGGTCCGGTGTGTCTCCGTCCTTCGTCAGACTTTATGCAACGTACGTTACAGTCTTATATTGCCTCTCTGTCCGAGACGTGCTTCGCGCGTGTGTGGTCCGGTGTGTCTCCGTCCTTCGTCAGACTTTATGCAACGTATGTTACAGTCTTATATTGCCTCTCTGTCCGAGACGTGCTTCGCGCGTGTGTGGTCCGGTGTGTCTCCGTCCTTCGTCAGACTTTATGCAACGTATGTTACAGTCTTATATTGCCTCTCTGTCCGAGACGTGCTTCGCGCGTGTGTGGTCCGGTGTGTCTCCGTCCTTCGTCAGACTTTATGCAACGTATGTTACAGTCTTATATTGCCTCTCTGTCCGAGACGTGCTTCGCGCGTGTGTGGTCCGGTGTGTCTCCGTCCTTCGTCAGACTTTATGCAACGTACGTTACAGTCTTATATTGCCTCTCTGTCCGAGACGTGCTTCGCGCGTGTGTGGTCCGGTGTGTCTCCGTCCTTCGTCAGACTTTATGCAACGTATGTTACAGTCTTATATTGCCTCTCTGTCCGAGACGTGCTTCGCGCGTGTGTGGTCCGGTGTGTCTCCGTCCTTCGTCAGACTTTATGCAACGTACGTTACAGTCTTATATTGCCTCTCTGTCCGAGACGTGCTTCGCGCGTGTGTGGTCCGGTGTGTCTCCGTCCTTCGTCAGACTTTATGCAACATACGTTACAGTCTTATATTGCCTCTCTGTCCGAGACGTGCTTCGCGCGTGTGTGGTCCGGTGTGTCTCCGTCCTTCGTCAGACTTTATGCAACGTACGTTACAGTCTTATATTGCCTCTCTGTCCGAGACGTGCTTCGCGCGTGTGTGGTCCGGTGTGTCTCCGTCCTTCGTCAGACTTTATGCAACGTATGTTACAGTCTTATATTGCCTCTCTGTCCGAGACGTGCTTCGCGCGTGTGTGGTCCGGTGTGTCTCCGTCCTTCGTCAGACTTTATGCAACGTACGTTACAGTCTTATATTGCCTCTCTGTCCGAGACGTGCTTCGCGCGTGTGTGGTCCGGTGTGTCTCCGTCCTTCGTCAGACTTTATGCAACGTATGTTACAGTCTTATATTGCCTCTCTGTCCGAGACGTGCTTCGCGCGTGTGTGGTCCGGTGTGTCTCCGTCCTTCGTCAGACTTTATGCAACGTATGTTACAGTCTTATATTGCCTCTCTGTCCGAGACGTGCTTCGCGCGTGTGTGGTCCGGTGTGTCTCCGTCCTTCGTCAGACTTTATGCAACGTATGTTACAGTCTTATATTGCCTCTCTGTCCGAGACGTGCTTCTCGCGTGTGTGGTCCGGTGTGTCTCCGTCCTTCGTCAGACTTTATGCAACGTATGTTACAGTCTTATATTGCCTCTCTGTCCGAGACGTGCTTCGCGCGTGTGTGGTCCGGTGTGTCTCCGTCCTTCGTCAGACTTTATGCAACGTACGTTACAGTCTTATATTGCCTCTCTGTCCGAGACGTGCTTCGCGCGTGTGTGGTCCGGTGTGTCTCCGTCCTTCGTCAGACTTTATGCAACGTATGTTACAGTCTTATATTGCCTCTCTGTCCGAGACGTGCTTCGCGCGTGTGTGGTCCGGTGTGTCTCCGTCCTTCGTCAGACTTTATGCAACGTACGTTACAGTCTTATATTGCCTCTCTGTCCGAGACGTGCTTCGCGCGTGTGTGGTCCGGTGTGTCTCCGTCCTTCGTCAGACTTTATGCAACGTACGTTACAGTCTTATATTGCCTCTCTGTCCGAGACGTGCTTAGCGCGTGTGTGGTCCGGTGTGTCTCCGTCCTTCGTCAGACTTTATGCAACGTACGTTACAGTCTTATATTGCCTCTCTGTCCGAGACGTGCTTCGCGCGTGTGTGGTCCGGTGTGTCTCCGTCCTTCGTCAGACTTTATGCAACGTATGTTACAGTCTTATATTGCCTCTCTGTCCTAGACGTGCTTCGCGCGTGTGTGGTCCGGTGTGTCTCCGTCCTTCGTCAGACTTTATGCAACGTACGTTACAGTCTTATATTGCCTCTCTGTCCGAGACGTGCTTCGCGCGTGTGTGGTCCGGTGTGTCTCCGTCCTTCGTCAGACTTTATGCAACGTATGTTACAGTCTTATATTGCCTCTCTGTCCGAGACGTGCTTCGCGCGTGTGTGGTCCGGTGTGTCTCCGTCCTTCGTCAGACTTTATGCAACGTATGTTACAGTCTTTAATTGCCTCACTGTCCGAGACGTGCTTCGCGCGTGTGTGGTCCGGTGTGTCTCCGTCCTTCGTCAGACTTTATGCAACGTATGTTACAGTCTTATATTGCCTCTCTGTCCGAGACGTGCTTCGCGCGTGTGTGGTCCGGTGTGTCTCCGTCCTTCGTCAGACTTTATGCAACGTACGTTACAGTCTTATATTGCCTCTCTGTCCGAGACGTGCTTCGCGCGTGTGTTGTCCGGTGTGTCTCCGTCCTTCGTCAGACTTTATGCAACGTACGTTACAGTCTTATATTGCCTCTCTGTCCGAGACGTTCTTCGCGCGTGTGTGGTCCGGTGTGTCTCCGTCCTTCGTCAGACTTTATGCAACGTACGTTACAGTCTTATATTGCCTCTCTGTCCGAGACGTGCTTCGCGCGTTTGTGGTCCGGTGTGTCTCCGTCCTTCGTCAGACTTTATGCAACGTACGTTACAGTCTTATATTGCCTCTCTGTCCGAGACGTGCTTCGCGCGTGTGTGGTCCGGTGTGTCTCCGTCCTTCGTCAGACTTTATGCAACGTACGTTACAGTCTTATATTGCCTCTCTGTCCGAGACGTGCTTCGCGCGTGTGTGGTCCGGTGTGTCTCCGTCCTTCGTCAGACTTTATGCAACGTACGTTACAGTCTTATATTGCCTCTCTGTCCGAGACGTGCTTCGCGCGTGTGTGGTCCGGTGTGTCTCCGTCCTTCGTCAGACTTTATGCAACGTATGTTACAGTCTTATATTGCCTCTCTGTCCGAGACGTGCTTCGCGCGTGTGTGGTCCGGTGTGTCTCCGTCCTTCGTCAGACTTTATGCAACGTACGTTACAGTCTTATATTGCCTCTCTGTCCGAGACGTGCTTCGCGCGTGTGTGGTCCGGTGTGTCTCCGTCCTTCGTCAGACTTTATGCAACGTATGTTACAGTCTTATATTGCCTCTCTGTCCGAGACGTGCTTCGCGCGTGTGTGGTCCGGTGTGTCTCCGTCCTTCGTCAGACTTTATGCAACGTATGTTACAGTCTTATATTGCCTCTCTGTCGGAGACGTGTTTCGCGCGTGTGTAGTCCGGTGTGTCTCCGTCCTTCGTCAGACTTTATGCAACGTATGTTACAGTCTTATATTGCCTCTCTGTCCGAGACGTGCTTCGCGCGTGTGTGGTCCGGTGTGTCTCCGTCCTTCGTCAGACTTTATGCAACGTATGTTACAGTCTTATATTGCCTCTCTGTCCGAGACGTGCTTCGCGCGTGTGTGGTCCGGTGTGTCTCCGTCCTTCGTCAGACTTTATGCAACGTAGGTTACAGTCTTATATTGCCTCTCTGTCCGAGACGTGCTTCGCGCGTGTGTGGTCCGGTGTGTCTCCGTCCTTCGTCAGACTTTATGCAACGTATGTTACAGTCTTATATTGCCTCGCTGTCCGAGACGTGCTTCGTGCGTGTGTGGTCCGGTGTGTCTCCGTCCTTCGTCAGACTTTATGCAACGTACGTTACAGTCTTATATTGCCTCTCTGTCCGAGACGTGCTTCGCGCGTGTGTGGTCCGGTGTGTCTCCGTCCTTCGTCAGACTTTATGCAACGTACGTTACAGTCTTATATTGCCTCTCTGTCCGAGACGTGCTTCGCGCGTGTGTGGTCCGGTGTGTCTCCGTCCTTCGTCAGACTTTATGCAACGTACGTTACAGTCTTATATTGCCTCTCTGTCCGAGACGTGCTTCGCGCGTGTGTGGTCCGGTGTGTCTCCGTCCTTCGTCAGACTTTATGCAACGTATGTTACAGTCTTATATTGCCTCTCTGTCCGAGACGTGCTTCGCGCGTGTGTGGTCCGGTGTGTCTCCGTCCTTCGTCAGACTTTATGCAACGTACGTTACAGTCTTATATTGCCTCTCTGTCCGAGACGTGCTTCGCGCGTGTGTGGTCCGGTGTGTCTCCGTCCTTCGTCAGACTTTATGCAACGTATGTTACAGTCTTATATTGCCTCTCTGTCCGAGACGTGCTTCGCGCGTGTGTGGTCCGGTGTGTCTCCGTCCTTCGTCAGACTTTATGCAACGTACGTTACAGTCTTATATTGCCTCTCTGTCCGAGACGTGCTTCGCGCGTGTGTGGTCCGGTGTGTCTCCGTCCTTCGTCAGACTTTATGCAACGTATGTTACAGTCTTATATTGCCTCTCTGTCCGAGACGTGCTTCGCGCGTGTGTGGTCCGGTGTGTCTCCGTCCTTCGTCAGACTTTATGCAACGTACGTTACAGTCTTATATTGCCTCTCTGTCCGAGACGTGCTTCGCGCGTTTGTGGTCCGGTGTGTCTCCGTCCTTCGTCAGACTTTATGCAACGTACGTTACAGTCTTATATTGCCTCTCTGTCCGAGACGTGCTTCGCGCGTGTGTGGTCCGGTGTGTCTCCGTCCTTCGTCAGACTTTATGCAACGTACGTTACAATCTTATATTGCCTCTCTGTCCGAGACGTGCTTCGCGCGTGTGTGGTCCGGTGTGTCTCCGTCCTTCGTCAGACTTTATGCAACGTACGTTACAGTCTTATATTGCCTCTCTGTCCGAGACGTGCTTCGCGCGTGTGTGGTCCGGTGTGTCTCCGTCCTTCGTCAGACTTTATGCAACGTACGTTACAGTCTTATATTGCCTCTCTGTCCGAGACGTGCTTCGCGCGTGTGTGGTCCGGTGTGTCTCCGTCCTTCGTCAGACTTTATGCAACGTATGTTACAGTCTTATATTGCCTCTCTGTCCGAGACGTGCTTCGCGCGTGTGTGGTCCGGTGTGTCTCCGTCCTTCGTCAGACTTTATGCAACGTACGTTACAGTCTTATATTGCCTCTCTGTCCGAGACGTGCTTCGCGCGTGTGTGGTCCGGTGTGTCTCCGTCCTTCGTCAGACTTTATGCAACGTATGTTACAGTCTTATATTGCCTCTCTGTCCGAGACGTGCTTCGCGCGTGTGTGGTCCGGTGTGTCTCCGTCCTTCGTCAGACTTTATGCAACGTATGTTACAGTCTTATATTGCCTCTCTGTCCGAGACGTGCTTCGCGCGTGTGTGGTCCGGTGTGTCTCCGTCCTTCGTCAGACTTTATGCAACGTATGTTACAGTCTTATATTGCCTCTCTGTCCGAGACGTGCTTCGCGCGTGTGTGGTCCGGTGTGTCTCCGTCCTTCGTCAGACTTTATGCAACGTATGTTACAGTCTTATATTGCCTCTCTGTCCGAGACGTGCTTCGCGCGTGTGTGGTCCGGTGTGTCTCCGTCCTTCGTCAGAATTTATGCAACGTACGTTACAGTCTTATATTGCCTCTCTGTCCGAGACGTGCTTCGCGCGTGTGTGGTCCGGTGTGTCTCCGTCCTTCGTCAGACTTTATGCAACGTATGTTACAGTCTTATATTGCCTCGCTGTCCGAGACGTGCTTCGCGCGTGTGTGGTCCGGTGTGTCTCCGTCCTTCGTCAGACTTTATGCAACGTACGTTACAGTCTTATATTGCCTCTCTGTCCGAGACGTGCTTCGCGCGTGTGTGGTCCGGTGTGTCTCCGTCCTTCGTCAGACTTTATGCAACGTACGTTACAGTCTTATATTGCCTCTCTGTCCGAGACGTGCTTCGCGCGTGTGTTGTCCGGTGTGTCTCCGTCCTTCGTCAGACTTTATGCAACGTACGTTACAGTCTTATATTGCCTCTCTGTCCGAGACGTGCTTCGCGCGTGTGTGGTCCGGTGTGTCTCCGTCCTTCGTCAGACTTTATGCAACGTATGTTACAGTCTTATATTGCCTCTCTGTCCGAGACGTGCTTCGCGCGTGTGTGGTCCGGTGTGTCTCCGTCCTTCGTCAGACTTTATGCAACGTACGTTACAGTCTTATATTGCCTCTCTGTCCGAGACGTGCTTCGCGCGTGTGTGGTCCGGTGTGTCTCCGTCCTTCGTCAGACTTTATGCAACGTATGTTACAGTCTTATATTGCCTCTCTGTCCGAGACGTGCTTCGCGCGTGTGTGGTCCGGTGTGTCTCCGTCCTTCGTCAGACTTTATGCAACGTACGTTACAGTCTTATATTGCCTCTCTGTCCGAGACGTGCTTCGCGCGTGTGTGGTCCGGTGTGTCTCCGTCCTTCGTCAGACTTTATGCAACGTATGTTACAGTCTTATATTGCCTCTCTGTCCGAGACGTGCTTCGCGCGTGTGTGGTCCGGTGTGTCTCCGTCCTTCGTCAGACTTTATGCAACGTACGTTACAGTCTTATATTGCCTCTCTGTCCGAGACGTGCTTCGCGCGTGTGTGGTCCGGTGTGTCTCCGTCCTTCGTCAGACTTTATGCAACGTATGTTACAGTCTTATATTGCCTCTCTGTCCGAGACGTGCTTCACGCGTGTGTGGTCCGGTGTGTCTCCGTCCTTCGTCAGACTTTATGCAACGTATGTTACAGTCTTATATTGCCTCTCTGTCCGAGACGTGCTTCGCGCGTGTGTGGTCCGGTGTGTCTCCGTCCTTCGTCAGACTTTATGCAACGTACGTTACAGTCTTATATTGCCTCTCTGTCCGAGACGTGCTTCGCGCGTGTGTGGTCCGGTGTGTCTCCGTCCTTCGTCAGACTTTATGCAACGTATGTTACAGTCTTATATTGCCTCTCTGTCCGAGACGTGCTTCGCGCGTGTGTGGTCCGGTGTGTCTCCGTCCTTCGTCAGACTTTATGCAACGTACGTTACAGTCTTATATTGCCTCTCTGTCCGAGACGTGCTTCGCGCGTGTGTGGTCCGGTGTGTCTCCGTCCTTCGTCAGACTTTATGCAACGTACGTTACAGTCTTATATTGCCTCTCTGTCCGAGACGTGCTTCGCGCGTGTGTGGTCCGGTGTGTCTCCGTCCTTCGTCAGACTTTATGCAACGTACGTTACAGTCTTATATTGCCTCTCTGTCCGAGACGTGCTTCGCGCGTGTGTGGTCCGGTGTGTCACCGTCCTTCGTCAGACTTTATGCAACGTACGTTACAGTCTTATATTGCCTTTCTGTCCGAGACGTGCTTCGCGCGTGTGTGGTCCGGTGTGTCTCCGTCCTTCGTCAGACTTATTATTACATATCGCGTTTTCGGCATAGGTCCGACAGATCTCTCATTTCCAGAAAACAATTCTCGGTATTCTATTGCTTTCCTGTGTTTACGTTAAGGTTATGCAGTGTACAGTTTTGCTTCAGTAGAAGCTAAATAACTACGCTTGAATGGCGGTCACATCGGGCAACGTAGAAGGATGATTAGGAGCCGTAAATTACTAGACAGACCGAAAATTTGTTTGAAAATGAGAAAGAACAAAAAGTGAAAAGAGGCGTGTAACGCAACATTTTTCCTCATTCAGAAAGGCACAAAATGAATACATAGGATAATATCATCCAGTAGCGTATCTAGAATTCGGTCTTGGAGGGGACGTCCGGTCGAGTTGGTTTCATACAAAACAAAAAGAAGTGAAGACTTATCAATATTACTATCTTTTAAAGTGGGTAAAATCAGTCGCATTAAAATAAACGGAAATAACACAGTGCAAAACGCGTTATTGGAACATTCGTTTAGAAGATACTTGTTGACTGGATTGTTTCCTTCATGTCATATTTCGAACGTATACGCTAGTGCTGTTTAATAAACCTGTATGTGTATTTAAACAAGAGTTACTATTATATTAGCATACACAGCTGAAAAAATAATAAAAGTCTAAAAATTAGGAGATTAGCAAAATTCGTCAACTTTTTTCCACTCTCTGGGGGGAAGGTCCGGTTCCATTCGTCCCCTCCCCCATAAATACGTCCCTGATATCACCAGTGGTAGACAAGGGGAGCCAACGGGGGCGGCCCGCCTCGGACTCCTTCAACACGCGAGGGCTCGTGTGATTTATTAACAATAAATAAATAAGCATTATGCATTTCAAAATGATTAAAAAATAAAAGGATGATAATAAAATTAAAAAATACCGTCTTTCTGTAGCACGTCCGGTATATATATCTCTCAAAAGTTCAGACTTTTTAACAACAATCTGGGCCAGGCTCTCAGCTGCGGTAAAAACAAGTGTGTCTAAGAGAAGGCCACTCCAAAATCAAAACCTGGTTCCTCAGGTTGAGGGTTGTGCAGAAGGCTGGTAACCTACCTACGGAAAAATTTATATAGCCTACCTCAAACGCTCCACAAGCAGCCTCTGAATAGGACTGGAATCCACGGTTGCTGACTACGCGGGAAAAACAATGAGGGATGCTCAAAATAAAATTTCATTAAGTGATGGTGGTCGCCTCTTTGTTGTATGGATCAGAATCAGCATGGGCCCCTACGAAAGGAGACTTTAGATTGATGGAATTCTCAGAAATGAGAATTCTTTGATCAGTCAAAGACTCGAGCGTATAAGAAGTAACGATATAAGAAAGGAATTAGGTGTACAACCGATAACAGAAATAAAATCACTGTATAAAGAAAGATGGAGGAACCGTGTTATGTTGATGTCTCTGGATTGAATATAATGGCAAACTGTGAGCTGTAACGTCTGGGAAAAGCGAGTGTTTGGAGACCCAGGATAAGACAGTGAAACAGGAACAGACAGAAGTGTCTACTCCTCGAAAGTAAGAAAAATAAGATGAAGACTCTGCGTCATATCGTGCACAGAAGGGAACACAAGTGCACAGAACATAAAACATCATGTTTTTGAATAATGTCGACGAAACGCTCAGTAAAATCGCCCATATTCCCTTGTACCGCTTACCGTCCGTACCGTCGCGTTGTTCCGCATTCATTGGGATCCGGATGATGTAGTATTGTAGGTTAGGATTGGCCGTCGTACCGCTGCCGCATAACCGCTCTCTGTGTGTTTCTGTCTATTGTCGATACAAGCATGGAAGCGTAGTTGTATTCCTTATGCTCTCTTTTCATAACACGGGGTCCAGTTTTTATCATTCTTGCGCTGGATGTTTCCTGTATTTAGACAAATTTATCCTTTCATCCGTCACTAGACAAAAGTGCTTTCCAATAGTTTTAACCCTTTGTGCTTTATAGCTCTATTTAATTTTTCACTGTGTTGATGTGTAGAGAATCTCTCTTACACGTTTAGTAAAATAATCCAAAAGGTTTCAGTGAATTATTTTGTCTAATTAAATGATTTGTTTTTTATTAATCGCTTTTTATTATCTTTGATTACTATGAGATGAGTTTCTAACAATGTTACAGGTTAAACCTGAACTACTTGTTGCAAAACATGGTGTTGTTAGCTTAACACGCAAACTAAGCTATAACATAAAAAAAGGCACCTAAAAATAATATTTATTTTTTATTTTACAGCCCATAATCTAACCCGACTCGAAATGAGGTGGGTTATTATGTTGCACTCTCACTGCGTAACAGAGCCCAGTTTTTGATTTAAACCTTATATTATACTTAAATTACTGGTGACCGTTAATCAATAAGTAATGAAAGGTTTAGCGAGGATCCGTTAATAAGTACAGACATAATTTTTACATCATTTGTGTCGACGTTTGAACAATTTTTCTTCCCATCATCAGGACGATTATTTTTGAATTCGTACGACACGAAACATACAACTATAATCCACCAAAAACCTACTGTCTGTTTGTAAACACAAACTGACCATCAATTAGTGTTTATAATTATGTATAAACATAATTTATCTATTTCTACATAATTTATTTATACGCTAAACATAGAATATTCTGTATTTTTTACGTGGTACGTATAGGCCTATATGTAAAAAATACGTATATTTAGCCTTATAACGTTTACGTGCTCAAGGTTAGATACGGTATTTTTGGTTTTAACGTGATTTCATTTGTTAATTTCTTGAAGCTTTTTTTTGTGTCTCTTAATGTTTCTGCAATACAAGCCTTACATTTAATTGTTAAATGTTTAGAATCTTCTCTAACCTTACGCACGAAAACTATCGTATATTCAGCTCCAGTTAAGGAAAACAGTCTTTACAGTCGATACACTTCTTCTTCCTCACACCCTGATACATCGTTACAATTTGGGTAGTTGCAGGTTGTGTAGTACGGGTACAGACGATGGGAAAGCACCGTACTTTTATTAATAATAAAATCTTAATGTACCTAACCTATCACCGCTTATTGGTTTTTTGAATATTTATTTACAATCTTGAACAAAGTTTTCCGTTAAGTTTTTTTTTTATAATGTAGGGTACGACGTCATTTATCCTCAGCAAGACCGACCTAATCGCCGGCAAATAAAAGAGTGTAAAGTGTTTGATTCTGCAACTGTATTCCATTACTATTTCTTGCAGACTCTGGACCACTATTAAGAACAACAGTTAAAAAGGGTTTTAAACATAGATGGAGTTTAATGATGGTTGGTTTAAAGTTAGCAGTATAATGATGGTGATGGTGGTGGTAGCGATGATGATGATAATGATGAGGAGGAGAAGGAGGAGGAGGAGGAGGAGGAGGAGGAGGAGGAGGAAGATGACGATAACGACGACGACTATATCATTGTAGTATTATTAATAATAATAAAATACCAAAAATTAGGCTTAGACTTTGGAATATAACTTTATAGCGAAATGTATCCCCAATAACACAGGCAAGTAGCAAAGCAAAACAATAATTTTATGAAAATTGTCGATACTTATTATTTTTATTGTTGATTCTGTCGTTGTGTTTGCTGTCGAGGCATAACCTTCCTTATTAAAACATTGCTTGGCGGCGATTACAACAACCATTAGGTCCCAATAAACTACGTCGGACAGTTACGACCACAAGGACGTTCTGCACCGCAGTGCATGGTACGACGGACTTTGTATGCATTGCGTAAACCGGCGCGTTTACCGTCATTGCTTTTCGGTACACAGGTGCACCCGAAATTTTACCGCAGCACAGGTTGCGACATTCTCCACTTCACTCCGCTGGTTATACTTTCACACACGCTAAACCGTTCTTTAGTTCCGCTTTGGTTCTCAAGCTGGGAGCATATTTACTAATCGCAAAACTCAATCGATTACTGTTCCCTACAAAAGACCCCATAATGAAGACCTACTCTTAGGAAGTGCTTAATTTTTCCCCATTCAGAGCTCCTCTGTCTTTGTGTTAATTTCATAAATGGTCTGAGAAAGTAAGGATCCCAATTTTTAAACAATAAATTTGAGGCGGGTAAATTCTCTATCCGGACTGCTTCCTCGTGATTGTTGTCGAAGCTTGATGTTTCGATCCCTGGGATCTGGGATCATCCTCAGAGGCTGTGAGTGGTGGTTGAAACCCCTTGTTGAAAGACACAGCAACGAAGGACTTTCAACAAAGACTTTCAAACCGCCACTGCTCACAGCTTCTGAGGATGATCCCAGGTTCCCGGGATCGAAACATCAAGCTTCGACAACAATCACGAGGAAGCAGTCCGGATAGAGGATTCCCCAGTAAGACATCACCCATCGCTTACCATTACGATGAGAGTAGTCCGGATAGAGGATTCCCCCGTAAGACATCACCCATCGCTTACCATTACGATGAGAGTAGTCCGGATAGAGGATTCCCCCGTAAGACATCACCCATCGCTTACCATTACGATGAGAGTAGTCCGGATAGAGGATTCCCCCGTAAGACATCACCCATCGCTTACCATTACGATGAGAGCAGTCCGGATAGAGGATTCACCCGTAAGACATCACCCATCGCTTACCATTACGATGAGAGGAGTCCGGATAGAGGATTCACCCGTAAGACATCACCCATCGCTTACCATTACGATGAGAGCAGTCCGGATAGAGGATTCACCCGTAAGACATCACCCATCGCTTACCATTACGATGAGAGCAGTCCGGATAGAGGATTCACCCGTAAGACATCACCCATCGCTTACCATTACGATGAGAGCAGTCCGGATAGAGGATTCACCCGTAAGACATCACCCATCGCTTACCATTACGATGAGAGTAGTCCGGATAGAGGATTCACCCGTAAGACATCACCCATCGCTTACCATTACGATGAGAGCAGTCCGGATAGAGGATTCACCCGTAAGACATCACCCATCGCTTACCATTACGATGAGAGTAGTCCGGATAGAGGATTCACCCGTAAGACATCACCCATCGCTTACCATTACGATGAGAGTAGTCCGGATAGAGGATTCCCCCGTAAGACATCACCCATCGCTTACCATTACGATGAGAGTAGTCCGGATAGAGGATTCATCCGTAAGACATCACCCATCGCTTACCATTACGATGAGAGTAGTCCGGATAGAGGATTCCCCCGTAAGACTTCACCCTGAGAGTAGTCCGGATAGAGGATTACCCCGTAAGACTTCACCCTGAGAGTAGTCCGGATAGAGGATTCACCCGTTAGACATCACCCATCGCTTACCATTACGATGAGAGTAGTCCGGATAGAGAACTCCCCCGTAAGACTTCACCCATCGCTTACCATTTCATTAACTGGTCGGACAGCTGACTCATGACGGATGTCCTCATTCCTTTTCCTATCTAACCTGGTGTACCCGGCTACTGATCTAAGGACCCTCGTCTCTGCACTTTGCAGTCGACTTTCTGGTGCATTTGTCATTGTCCATGTTTCACTACCGTACAGACAGCTTGCAATGGACATCACCTTGTACAATTTTAATAACGTCTCTTGCCTTACTTTATTTCTCAAGGTACGATTGACAGTGACATTCATCCTATTAAAGCGTTCTATCTTAATCCATACATCAACCGATATGATATATTGCATCCTAATAAATTATCCTTCTACAAAAAACTATTACTTTAGATTTTCAACACATAAAATTAAATTATATTTCTTAAATATTTTATGGAGCTCGTGCTATGCCCTCTGTATAAGTATGTTTGTTACTGGATATGATAACCAGATCGTATAGCAAAGTACAGACAAATTGTTCTAAGGTTTTCACGGCCGGTGTCAGTTGTATTACAAGTGTGTACCGGGCTATTTGGCCGTGGTCCAGGTTTTAAAACAAATCAAACGTTTCAGCAGCACCACTGGCTGCCATCATCAGTGGAATTCCAGGAATTTGAGTCTATCTGAACCACAGTACTGTCGGCTTAACTTTTAACAACCCGCGTTCAGGTAGACTCGAATTCCACTGATGATGGCAGCCAATGGTGCTGCTGAAAGGTTTGGTTTGTTTGAAAACCCTGGACCACGACCAAACAGCAAGGTACACACTTCTAATACAAAGTAAAGACACTCCGGAACACAATCATTGTGGTCTTAAACGACTTATTATTCTTCACATCTACATTTTGTAACCTGTTTTATGGCGAACATAGGTCTGTCGGACTCAAAATACGAGGTGGTCGCCAGCCAACCCCACTATACAACAACCTCTTACAAATTTGATGGTGGCGGTCAGGGCCACCGAGAGGGGGGGGGCAACCGGGGCAGTTTGCCCTGGACCCCGGTCCCGAAGAGGGCCCTCGATGCCTAAGTGCATCCCATCAGGGATGGGAATGGATTGGAATTGACAATTGACGATCAAGCTAGCAAAAATGAAATTAGTGAATAAGCTAGTTCAGTGCACCCTAGTAGAAAAACAGTGATGCTAGAAAAACTGCAATGAAGGCTAGAAAAAAAAGTTTTTAATTTTCACTACTTTGCAATGTTAGATTTTTGCGCTTTCTAAGCTTTATATTCAGCATTCGTTTTTTTCATAAAACATTTAAAATTGCATTGCTAAACTGAAAGATGTAAGTTAAAAGCAGCTTCTTTGAAAAAAAATATTAAAAAGAGCTTGAAACTAAGAATGATTGTTTATGTATAAAAGTAAAAATTACCTCTGTATGTATTAATAAAACTTACTTTAATTTTTTTAAATGTTTCAATTTGCCCTGAAATAGTTGATGGGACAAGGGACAAGTAGTATCAATTAGGGCATCGTTTGGGAGGGTACGCCTGCTATAGGCTATAGGGCTAAAATGTTAAAGAATGTAGAATGCGGAAGAGTGGCAAAGGTTGGTTAGGCCGTTGGGGTGGGAAGTGATAGCTGGTGGGAGCCCCCAACTCGAAATTTGCCCCGGGCCTCCAAATTTCTCTCGGCGGCCCTGGTGGCGGTGGTGGTGGTGATGATGACAACTGCGACGAGACGACAAGGGTAAATTGTGTGATGTTCGTGAGAAAATTTAGAAATCTTCGCAACATCTTTGAGTTTGTTGTTGCTCTTATCCTTCCTCTCTAGTCTCTCTTCCCCTTATTTCCTTCCTTCTCCGCCTCACTCCCTCTCTGTCTTTCTCCCGACTATGCTGTAAAATTTCAATAAAATACATAATTAGTTTAATAATTTACTTATCTATTCGACTTTTCTACTTGTCAGTTTGGTGAGTAGCACTAACGTGGTCGTTTGTCATTGTACGAACCACGTCGATGTGAATGTAATCACAAGTAAACCGCGTTTATTACGTTTTCGCGCTTAATGCAGTTTTTCTTTGTATAATAAAGAAACCTTAAGAACGGTGAATTTTTACAGTTGATTAAACAAACAGTGCTTGCTTGGGTCCAAAATGCGTTCAACCATGACGTCTGCACTACTTACTGTGAAACCGGCCGCGGGGTACGAACCTGCGACCGGACAACATACGAAACCGCTGTTTAAAGTAATTACAGCTCATTTCTCTTGTCATGTTCCTGTCCAAACACGGCTGCCAACGTATGAAATTGATTACAATTATGTTATACTTTCTATAATCGCTATCACTACCATGACCGCAGCAACGAGACTACCTACCTACCATTAGCAAAACTACCGCGTACGACGAAGCGCTCCCTCTCGGGTATAAGTTTAATTAATTGCGATAATGTTAACGTTGAATTCAGACAACGTGGACAGCGTTATCTGATGTGTAGCCCAACGGTAATCGGTACATTGTAAACAGGTTGATTATAAAGTCATACCATACCATATATATTATTATCATATGCGCGCAAACAGCTGATTGCCTGTTCAGATTCCACCGAGTTTAACCTCTCTTAACATGCTACAAACTATGTAATGATTATCATCTGTGAACAACATGTAATGCCACCTGTTGTCTATAACTAGACTAGGCTTGACGGTCTGGCACAGACAAACCCCTTGGCATGGGGCAAACCCCATTATTTGCGTTTTACAATGGACTTGAATGGCGACTTGAAACGATCGCAAAAGGCTCTGGAATCCTGTTTATTACATTGTATTCCATGCTTTCGTTTATCATTAAATACTTTGTACAAAGAATGGTATGCAACCACCCTACTTTTAAATGACTTTAGATATAAATATTTTTATTTCTCATTAATACTAGACTGATTTTGTCTCCTCATTCTTTGATTGTCTCCTCCTTTTACTAATTATTCTTCTCTTCTTCCCTTATTCTCTTCGTCCTCGTTACAGTACCATCACTCGACTCTTCTTCTTCTTCTTCTTCTTCTTCTTCTTCTTCTTCTTCTTCTTCTTCTTCTTCTTCTTCTTCTTCTTCCTGTTCCTTCTCCTCCTTCTCCTCGTCTTCTTTTTCTCTTTCTCTTTCTTTTTCTTTTTCTTTTTCTTTTTCTTTTTCTTTTTCTTTTTCTTTTTCTTTTCCTTTTCCTTTTCCTTTTCCTTTTCCTTTTCCTTTTCCTTTTCCTTTTCCTTTTCCTTTTCCTTTTCCTTTTCCTTTTCCTTTTCCTTTTCCTTTTCCTTTTCCTTTTCCTTTTCCTTTTCCTTTTTCGTTTTCTTTTTTCTTTTCCTTTTCTTTTTCTTCTCCTCGGCCTCCTCCTTCACTACATAATATGGAATTCTTCACTACATAATCCTCCTTCATCATCATTTTCATACCTTCTTCTTCTTCGACATCATTATCACCATTTGCTTCATCCTTTATGCAATCAACGACGTCATCATCGTAATTCCCAACAATTTTTGACGTGAGAACTTCGTATACAGCACTATGATACCCGGCTCACTCCTGTACACCTCGCGCTCCTAGGGCAGTAAACTGACTCAACGTGTAACGAAAAAGCAGTGTTGCTACGTCAGTCAAACCCCTTTTCTCCACATAGCTACCCAAAATTTCCCCACTGCCACAAACAAGTGTGCTTTAAGCAGAGCGTAATATTTTTAACAATGTGAGCGTATTCTACATATTTAATTACTATTACAATAATAGCATAAATACAGTATTCAAATAATTTTATTTATGATGATAAGATGTACTCACATGGCGAGAGATCGAACTGAATACTCTTGAAATCCTTTTCTTGTACACAGTTCATTATTAGCCTAATACAGTACATAACTTTCCAGTTGTGTAATTCATAAAAACAATACAATGTCAGTGACACCTATTTTTTATTCTAATATTTATAGTATCCTCAAAAGTTTGGCCAAACGTTATGTGTAGAGCATTGCTTTATATGGTGTAGAGACATGGACACTGAGGAAGAAGGATGAGAAAAGATTAGAAGCATTTGAGATGTGGGTTTGGCGAGCAATGGAAGAAGTGAGGTGGGTTGATAAAGTAAGGAATGATGAAGTTTTAAGAAGAATAGGGGAAGAGAGAAGAATCCTGAAGGTAATAGAAAGTAGGAAAAGGAATTGTTAAAGTGGTTAGGTCATTGTTTAAGAAGAGACTGCTTGCTTGCAACTGCCATGGAGGGTGTCATAGAAGGAGAAAGAAGAAGAGGGCGTAGAAGAATGGAGTTAATAGATAGCATTAAAATCTAAGGATGTTATGAAGAAACGAAAAGACTGATATGCGATAGGACAGCTTGGAGAGCTTTTACCACTTGAAGACCTGCCTTAGGGGAGAACATCAAATAATAGTATCCTCAATGAGAATGTTTATGTGCACGTTTAAAATGTCGAAAGAGTATAATTTTGAATCTTTGTTTACACTCTACGTTTTTTAGTTGATCCGTGAAGTCGATTCTGGAATTTATATTGTATTTGGCTGGAAGTTATTTTTTTATTTTAAAATTCTATTTAGTTATTTAGCTATTTTAAAATTTGTAAAAACTGAGTTATTAGAAAACGTTCGCAAGGGTGACAGGCAGAACGCACCTAACAGTTGAGGCGTGAGGAACCGCGCGAGCGTTCGGCCTGTTAACGTTTTCGCATGTCCTTGCGAACGTTTTCTTTCTTTCTTTTTTCTACTGAAGATGGCCTCCGGTGGTGTGGCCGAGACGCTTAGACACAGAAATCTAATCAATCGAACACAACCCAACAGCCCGGTATGGAATAATTCTAGTAACGTTGTCTCCGGCCATGTCAGCCTTCGTAACAGGTGACATATAAAGATGCTTACGTGTCAGAACCCTGAAAGGCTTGGTAATTTTTAAATTATCAGTATTACAAATTAATAACAAAATTACAGTTAAAAGGCAGAGTAGGGATAAGTTATCATATTCCAAATTAAATTAGTAAATAATAATCACTCACTTAGGTATCTAGGGGAAATAATTCAAGAGAATGGTTCAATTCATTGGCATCTCAGTGTAATCCCTCACATCCATTCTTCCGAAATCTTCTAGCACATCATCCAAACACCTTATACTAGGTCGGGCCCCTCTTTCTGCTTTCATAGACTTTCGCTCTCAGTATTCTCTTTAGCATACGCTGAACATCGATCCGCTGTAGGTGGCCTAGCAGTTGCATTCGTTGAGCCTTTACGAATCTTACAATGTCCTCATGCTTCAATAGTTCATCCATCTCCTGGTTATTTCTTATTCTCCATTCGTCATCTTCTTTAACCGGGCCATAAACACGTCTTACAATCTTTCTTTCAAACCTTCTCAGTGTTTCTTGTTCCTTTTTTTGTTAATGTCCGTGTCTCGCCTCCATAAGTAACAATCGGTCTGATAAGTGTCTTATGTATTTTTGTGTTTTTGTGTTACGACTAACGAGTTTGCTTTTCAATAGTCCGCTTTTAGCATAATATGCCCTATTTCCTATACGTATCCTGTCATGTACCGTCGTGTTTATGGACCCTTCATTATCTATCGTGTCACCCAGGTATCTGAACTTATTAACTGCATCATATGAATTAATATTATTTTCACCATCAGAAATATCTTTTAGCTTAAAAAATTCCTTATACGTATGGGGGTTGTTAGTGGAGTAGTATTAGGCCTACATCGACGGCAGAGCCAGTAAAACAATCGTCCGTTTTATTAGTCACTTTTCTTGTAAATCACATTTAATTCTGCAACTGTCGTTCAGAAAAAAAGAAGCAGTATTAAATTAATCGTCATTGACAATAAAAAATTAACAATTAAAATTGTAACGATACGAAGATTACTACATCACGGTTAAAAACAAATAAATTTTCAACATCGCTTCGTTGCTTTTACGACGCACAACTGTGTTATTATAGAATAACTCGTCGACTAAAATCCACGCTTTGCGCTCCGTGTGTCGTGTAATTATATCGTATATTCGACTTTACATAGCCATTTGAGACAACTGCAAAGTCAGGGCAATGCCTCCGTGTAAGAACTGCTGCTATATAGATATACAACGTCGAAAACGACCTGCGCAGAACAAATATTTTTGAAACACTTAGACCATTTATAGGAGAAAGTCACGTGACACAAGGCAAATGTGTGGATGGCCAATCAATTGCTGAACAGCGTATCTGAACTAAACAACGTGCCGTTAATTACGAAAAGAAGGGGCGCAGTACGACAGGGAAAGTGGAAGAGGGAGGAGCCTTACTTCTCCACTCTGCGCGTACTGAAATCGGTGACAGCTTTTTTCAAAGTTGTCAGGCTGTACCGGCCACGCACAAAACATTGGCTTCTCTATACTACCGCTATGATTTATAAAAAAAGTGAATAAACATCAATTTCCCGCGATTATTTACTTTATTCTCCACAGTTTTCATTTACTTTTCATAGTACCAGTGGCGTGGCGTAGTACATAACAGCTGTTGCCGGTTGTGTTAGACCTAAAACTTAACTAAAAAATTAATTCAATTTTCTTCTAGTACGAGATATTCCATTTAGAGCCAAAATACTTGTTTAGTGTATTTTGTACGTATCATCCGCTCCGGTTCAACGTAATCTGACTCCATTATACTTACACAGAGTAAAACCAAACACCAATAATCGAATTAAAAATTAGTAAAGAAACACATATTGAAAGGAAAAAGACAGAAATAAGGGCACGTAGTAACCGGTGTCCGAAAAGAAAGGTAGCTGCTAACTGAGCTTTTTGCCGGTTTACACAGCGGCAACACATCGGGCGGACGAACGCAGCTCCTTCCCTAGTGGGTACAGTGAAAACTACTACTAGATCAACGACTTTACACAGTAGAACGTCGCCGGTATTTGAGCCGGCAACACAGCATTAAAATGACGGTACACGCGCCCAACAGTTAGAAAGCAATATTGTGCTTTTCTTCAAGTTTCTCGACTAATGTTGTTCACGTTTCAAATTAATCAATAATTAAAGTATTTACTCTGTGATGTAATTAATTTTATTTTATTTCATTGGTTGTACTGTTGCCGTCGGCAGCAGCGGTTACATGGACGCCACGTCATTGATACGTTAAACGTCGATGTAAGTGAGTCTGCTGTTAGGTGATTTCTTTTAAATTAAAAAAAAAGAATAATTAATTACATATATTGTAGTTGAGCCTTATAAAATTCCATTAAAATTACGTGTTTTAAACATTACGCTTAACAAGGTGTTGACAGGAACAGTAGGCTACTGTAATAGACACTGCTACATAAAAGAAAGAAACATTACACACGTCTGTTTGGTAGACAGAAGAATTGTAACCTCTTAAGTCTGCAACTTCGTTGTTGGTACTTCACAGGTCTTCGATTAATCGGTTATGGTGGACGCTTAGTTTATCAAAATGTTTAACACTCGTTCACTGAACATATTTCCAGATCGCAACTGATGACTTTAGCTTTTTTAAGAAGTATTAATGTGACTATTTTACGTGGATGTTCTCGAGTGTGTGTGTGTGTGTGCACTCATTAACGAATGGAAATCATTAATTAATAACACAACTACACCGTTTTTTCTACGTACGCATTAAAACGTTTCAAGAATATGTGTTTTTGAAAGCTTAAAATGTATTTTTTTAACAACCAAGAAGGAAAAAACAATGAAGAATAGCTTTTCTGTCTGTGACTGGCGAATATTTCACTGTTGATAAACTGCGTCTGCCGTTGACACAGGGTATAAAATTACCCTGAAACACGAGTTCACTTCGAAAACGAGGTTTTTAGATTTGTTTTGTATACATATTAGATTCTCGATGTTATAACACGCAGAGATTCGGGCTTTTAAGAAATTAAAAAAGACTGCTCGTGAAAGATAACTACTAGGAAGACAAATTACTGTTACTCTGAGGAGCTTTTAGTGGGCGAGTTCAGTAGCATTAATGTGATCTGCTTCTCTTCTTTTGAATAATTCTGGGCTTTCCACAAAATATATTGTCTGCCGTCAATCCAGTCCCACGCCTGCTAGAACTCGAGGCCGTCAGAATTATAATTACAAAGTTACGCACGCAATTTTTTTTTTTTATTAATCTGCACTTTATATAATCACTTCTTATCACATGTCCAACGAGCAATTTATCCTTACTAGCTTACAATTAAACAATTTTTTATTAGAAACGTATTTCTGTACTGAAAGTTACAAATAACATTTAGAGTTTGTACTAGGAATAATAACTAATAAAAAGTGCAAAATGATTTTAAAATTTCACTCTCTTGGTCTCTATTTTCTAGCAATAATTGCACTGTTGAAATAAAAGCCTTCAAAATAAAATTTGTTTGTAAAATAAGAATTTAAATATATATTGCCGAGATGTTGAGAGCAGGGAGATACAGAGTGACCTCGGGGATACAGTTTAAAAAGACAGTTTGTATGGGTTTCTTGCTATATACAGATGACATAGCAATTAGTCAAGAAAATGAGGATTATTTACAGATATCCATATATGAATGCAGTTTTTATACAATGCAAGCCTTTGTGGTATTAAAATTTAGCGTTGTAACAAACAGAAGAATAATATTATTAATACTGTTTCGTTTGTTGTCAGCTGTAGATCACGTTATTTCAATTATTTTCTTCCTTGGGCTTCAACATTTATCCAGTATTCCTGGATACTGAATCCAGTATTTCGGCACGCTTTCGTCAGTCCACATCTTGACTAGTGTAAAAACTTAAACTTTTAAATGCCAAGTATATAAGCAGAGCAGTGCTGTGTAGTGCTCAAGACAAAAGTACATTTGCAGCAAAGAGTCACAAATTCTTGTATGCTAGTTCGATACTAGATCCGGTTGTTACTTATGGAGGCGAGATATGTACACAGACAAAAAAGAACAAGAAACACAAAGAAGGTTTGAAAAAAAGATCGTAAGACGGTTTATGGCTCGGTTAAAGAAGATTACAAATGGAGAATCAGCAATGACCCGGAGATAGATGAGCTTCTGAAGTGTGAGAACATAAGTTGAGATTTGTAAAGGTTCAACGAATACAATGGCTAGGTCGCCTAGAGAGGATAGATAATCAGCGTGTGCCAAAGAAAATCCTGAGGAAGCAGAACTAAAAAGCAGAAAGAGGGGTCGACCTAGGATAAGATGTTTGCATGATGTGCTAGAAGATCTCTGAAGAATGGATGTGAGGGATTACACTGTGATGACAACGGATAGAATACATTCGAGAAGACTGGAGTTGGAAGGCGGGGCTCACGTAGAGCTGTAGTGCTGAAGAATAAATTCAATAATAGTTAGATAAAATCAAAATTGGTTATTACTTAAGTGACTAAACTAAAATCATATATAGGTAGTACAGTTTAAGTACTTTATGTAAACAAAATTCAATTTGTGATAGGCTAGATCCAACATTATTTTACAATATTTTAATATTTAAAAATTATTATTTAAAAATCGTTCCCTAGCCCTAGATACATTTTACACATAAATATTGTTTCAAATGCTTCCATTTAAACAATACAACGATTACTAGGCAACAGGCATGAAGTGAGTAAAATTTCGAAACATTTGAAATTTTTACTAATGTTGTAAACATTAGAAAAAGGTTTTTCGTAACTTTCGGTAGAGAAGTAAGTTCTTAAAAAACAAGTTATTTAATAAGTTCATAATGATAGAATTTAGTGGTTGAGCTAACAGTATGAATTGTGCTGTTGTATAAGGATTTAACCATCTTTATTTAACAATTTTGCTTCATTTTCCCGTTTTCAGAGAAATAGGTAATAATAGCTACTTCATTTGACGACGCTTCATAGCTGACATTGACTCTTCTGGCACTAATGCCACTATTATCCTTATACAATAATCGTCAGTGCCTCCGTCTTGAATGATCACTGTGAGTTCTGCACCTATTTCGTAGACTTGCACTTAAAGAACTATTTCTACACATAAATCTGAGATCAGTGCTTCGTCACTTCCTTCAAACCTTTTATACAAAACAGTAGAATGCTATATCCTGACAAATTTGAAAAAAGCTATCACTGATTTCAGTACACGCAGTGTGGAGAAGTAAGGCTCCTCCCTCTCCCACGTTCTCTGTCTAACTGTCTGACTTCCCTTTTTAATCAACAGCACGCTGTTTAGAACACAGACGGTGTTCGACGAGTGAATGATCCCTTCTACACAGTTGCCTTGCGTCACGTGACTTTCTCCTATAAATGGTCTAAGTGTGTCAAAAATGTTTGTTCTTCGCAGGTTGTCTTCAACGTTGTATACCTACAGTATATTTACCATAATTTTCATGCCATTATTCCTTAAAAAAAAAAAAGCGAAGACTAGTCAACATTCCTGTCTCTAAAGTGGTTGAAAAAGTGTGATAATATCCTGAAATCAATTCCATTAAAATGAACGGTAATAACACAATAAAAATACGTGTTACGTAAATATTATTTTCCGATATTTTATATTTCAAACGTACACGCAAACACTGTGTAATAAACCTGTTTGTAATTTAAAAAAGATTTACTATATTAGCGTACACAGCTGAAAAATTAAAACAGTGTAAAAATTAACAGATAAACAATTCGTCTACTTTTTTTTTAACCCTCTAGGGGAGTTCGGTCCCTTTCGCCCCCCCCCCGCCCCGTAAATACGTCCCTTTCCAGGTCTGATCAAACAGTTAACACGGAAAAATTATAGCCGTTAAAACAGACACTTATGCAATTTAAAATAGCAGTAATTATTTTGAAGCTATGCTATCCTGTACGAGAGTATTTGCTTACTAATAACTCGTAAGTGAAAAGCTGCATAAAATATGTTCTGATCGTGACAAAAAGTTATCTAGTTTATGAAATTCGTGAGTATATAGCATGAGTGACAGTAATTTTTTTACAAAAGCGGCTTGATGTTAAAAATAGTTTTTAGCCTCAGAAAGTGCTACATAAAATTTGAATTACCCAAAGTACGCAACAATACGATTTTGAGATGTTATAGGGAGAATTAAGTTCTGAAATAAAATTAAAGATTTAGATTAATTTGTTGAAAAACTTTACAAAATTTTCAGATCTTTCGATTAAAGTATTTAAAATGAGTAGTAGAATATACCCAGCTGTTTTTCACTTGTTTTTATTTAATATTTAATGAATTTATTCTAGTGTACGGAATGGGTTATTGTACTATTTGAGGTTTGAATCTACATATACTCGAAGTTGAGGTTTGAGCTTTAGTAAATGTACTACAGAATGTATGAGATTAACAACGTACTCAAATACTCTTTAAATCGAATAATAAATGGGCTCAGGCTTTTCTAACGACAATTCAAAGTTGAGGTTTGAGCTTTTACAAATATACTAAAGAAAGTATAAATTAATAGCATACTCAAATAATATTTAAATCGAATAATAAATGGGCTCAGGCTTTTCTAACGACAATCTGTTATCCTCGTATCGCTGATGAAGCAAATGTAGAGTATTTGCAGATTCCTAGTCCAAGTATAACGGTATATTATGCACAAACAATGTTATGTACAAGAGTTATCTAAAAAGTAAAGAGCGATTTATTACAGATAAATATTATTTCCTGCAAAATAGTTCCTTGGGAAGCCACATGCTTACGGAAACGTGTAAGTAAATATGTAAGTTCCCACTGACTGAAATTTTTCCAATAATCTTTGAATGTCAATTCCATTAGATGGTCTATCACAACAGTCTCCTGCGTGTTCTCGATGTTTAGTAAACTGCGGCTCTTAAGGTGGTTTCTATTTCTGGAAACAGAAAATAATCACACGATGATTTTCAGGAGAGCAGGGTCTGAGTTACCACAGAGTTTCCAAAGGTGCCAAAACATATTTTCCTGATCTTTCCCTGCATAAAGTGATGTGACATGTAGAGCCATCGTTAAAGCATCCAAATGTCATCAATTCAGTCAAGAACCTCACGGGTCTGCTACAACGTAATGGACTTTGTGTTCTCGAGGCAGAAATTTCTTATGCACAGTATCTAGAATACCAAAACAGAAATGAGCATTCTCTTAATGCTGTATTTACCTTTCTTGATTAATCTTAACGTTTTTTGCACCACTCTCCAAAAATAAAATCTCTGTTCTTTTCAGCGCACTCAAGAAGGTCAAGACACACTTGTCTTCGGTTGTCCTTTTATTCGAGAGTCAGATTTCTTGGAGACTCCAAGAATGATTTAATGATTTAATCTGGTCCATAACGAATCATTCTTTCCGACAATGACGATTTAACTTTACGATATCTCTCACTTTCAACACATTTTCAGCGTTACTGCTGTGTTTGGTCTTCCAAAAAGGGGTTCTTTCACGGCCACCCAAAAAAAGAATTCTGGCACCAAAATATCTGAATCTGGCCAGTGGCTCCATTTCCGTAAGCTTGTTTTAACTTGTTAAATGTTTATGCTCCTCTGTTTTGAAGTTTGAAAATTCGATTGCATAAATCTGTTCAATATTAATGAGCTGGAAATTTGTGACGTGAGACAAACCAAACACCACAACTGTGGCACACCAAGCTATTGAAAATTTTGGTGAATGCAATCAAACGTTGTAGGTATTACTTGTTACACTGTGAATCTCTCAGTGTTGCCACTTCGTGGGAAAAAATTCCGTCTCATTACCTTTGAGGCAAACCTTATAATCGTCACACGTTATATATATAGGGGTCTAAAATTACTACATATGTAATACGTATTGCACGAATAAATAATCGCATAGGCTTGCATATAGTTAATAACATTCAATTTTTAATTCAATTGTTTTCTTCAATTTGACCTAAGTACTATGTGGACCGTTATGTTTCAGGTCGGCTGGCGTCAGTGCTTCTCCATGTGTACCAATATTGAGCGACTGATTTTATTTGTGAAACGTACAGTAAGTATCAACGATCGTGTTTGTACTCAATAAGCTCACTGAAATGTTTAGCCTAGAAGAATGTGTAAAGTTGCATAGAATATGCCCTAACATAAATACTGAAAGCTAGCATGTAAATCTCACATGTACAAACTCGTAGCAGCATTAATTTATGAAAGTTATGTCAGAGAGAGAGAGAGAGAGAGAGAGAGAGAGAGAGAGAGAGAGAGAGAGAGAGAGAGAGAGAGAGAGAGAGAGAGAGAGAGACAGACAGACAGACAGACAGACAGACAGACAGACAGAGAGTATGAAAAACAGAACGATTATGAATGTGTTTGCCCGCCCGAACACACAAAGATTCATACGTCTGCTTGTGGAAACAAAAAGCGTTACTTTCGCGATAACCGTACCTAAAGTAATTTTCGATATTTAGATTTTGCGATAGTTGGCTTCGATATGTGGAGTGATTATCGCATATACTTTTACTTAGATAATAGAAATCGTGAAAATATATTTGTGTAGGCTATGTTATAAAATAGCTTGTTGACGATCGCAATCGTTTCCCATTTTCATTTTTTTTTTTAAAGAAAAATGTTTCTAGATAGAGGTGACTTCGATCTTCGCCTGTGACGCCAAACGTTGACGTTCTTAACAGGAAAACTGAAAGTACACATGAAAACCAATATGCCTACTTTTTTGTGTATATTGGTTTTTTTGTGAAAACCACGAAAAAACCAGCTAGAAGTAAAGTAGTGGCCTTGGGGTTGCAAGTTACTATACATGTCCTCTATTTTGCGACAACTATTTTTTGCTTTGAATAATAAGTTTTGCATGTATATTTTTTTGGTTTCCAAAATCAAATTGTTGGCTGTCGATTCTCTCTGGTCGCGGGCTACATTTGCAATGCTTTTTTAGATGTTTTTGTGTACCGTGCATACGGTTAGAATACAGTCCGTAAATATCTAAGCCATACTCTGTTTTAATTGCAACACGTTTGCAAAAACGTTTTCTTTTGCAAGATTAGGTTCGTTAAATGAGGTTTAAATATCCTAATTCGATAGTATTAAAACACAGCCATTATGAACAACATTTTTAAGTGTAGGTTCAGCATGTTTATTGAATGAAGAAGTCAACTCTTGAATATCACGACAATGCTTAGTTCAATTTTATTTTAGTTGTTTTTTTTTATACGTGCTCAGATTGTCTACAAGTGTCAATCGGTTACAATCATTGTACTTATCAAATGTTATATTTAGTCAATCAAAATTTTGTTTACTTTAAACAATCGACTAAAAAAAACAAACATATTCTTACCTAATTTCACGCATTACCACATTACGTATTATCGAGTTACATTCAACGATAGAAACATACACAATTAGTACACTTCTTCTACTTCACATCGTGCTATATCGATACTAACGCATAAACGAAACATCGAAAATGAAGTGTAGGTACGCTTATTGGGAAAGTACCCGAAAATGTTATAGCATACGAAGATATTTCAAGTTTTAATTTAAGAAATATCGTTTATCAAACCACTTAACGATGGTTCACTCTGAAATCTAAAGCGAATCGGCTGTAGAGGGCGACCTACCAGCCATCGATTCTCGCGACCTCAATCTCGAGACGTGAGGAGAACCGTGTTGGTTGGCCACTCTCAGAGACAGAAAAATATATTCCCGAGTTGCCATGCACTAAGGCAAACTTACAACTGCGTAGTGACGTTTACCATTAATTCTCGAAAACTGGAGCAAAATATTATTTTGTGGTTGTAAAAGAACAGCTGTTTAAAATCACCGTATTCATCGTTCCATAGTAAACATATGGAAAATCCAACCAATGTAGGTCCTAACAGATATACTGTAAAGGTTACTGCCTTGTGTTCGCGCGCGCGCGCGTGTGTATTAGGTTTAAATGAGTAATAATTTATTATCTCAAGTTTATCATTAAAAAACTTTCGGTCTTCCTGCGTAAATCATCAGCACCGTTAGCGGGTATAAAAACTTCTAGAAACAAGCATTAGGCAATCACAAACAGAAATGACCCCAGAGGTACGATAGGTGTTGAAACCGTAGCATTTTTGTGCGTGGTGTTTTTCCTCTGCGTCAGGAAGACCTTGAAATATAAGACAAATAACGTTATTGAATAAATCAAACGCGACATTACTTTTTTAAAGAGGCACCATAACTTTTGTTTAATAGCGTAGACAAAACGCTCACGTCAAAAATTAAAATTTATTCAGCCGTGGTTAAGTCGGAATCCGCAATTTCGACTCCCATAAACTTTTATTTGGCTCCGCAACGCCGCTGCGAGTTTCGAATTCTTCCGCTTGAAATCTGGTCCAACGGTTTTACGCCTTGTCGTTTGGCTTCCGGCGTCGTATGCATGCTGATTTCCAGTTTGAAAAATAGTTTTCAGCTTTAGTAAATTATACTGATCATTTTTTATTTTCACTACATCCAAACACGAAAGAGTTCGAACGAACGCTCACTCACATACATAACACTTAATTGAAGAAATAAAAAATTAATAAAAACACCGTGCGTTGAAAGTGTTCTAATATTTAATGTAACTGCAATAAGTTATACAGTTCGACTAAAAGACATTTGCTGCTTGATTTCATTACGTTTAGGCCTATCAACTTTCATTACATTCAAGTCGTTTTTCGTCTTTATTTTGTACGAATTCTTCAATATTTCTTGCAGGTTTTCTGTGTTAAGAATATTTCTTCAAGTAAATAATACTTCTGCAAGTAACTTTTATCGAATTATATTACTGTGTTACTCACGTTTCAAAGAATTATTCTGTATCTTCAGAGTTTTTTATATGAAGTCGTTTATAATAAATTATCAATACAAGTATTTTCAAGTTCTTTAAGGAATAACAGATGAATTTTAAACATACATTTTTGTGACTTTGTTAACAAATGTTTAAGTTTATGTCCATCGTGTTTGTAGTTTATTCAATGCAGAGTTCGTAGGAACTGTGCCATTATATTATCTGTCAATTTCGTGTAAAGAAACATCCCAACGTCGTGAACCAAAATAGTCATATAAACTGCAAACTAATCTTTTGCTGGACTTATTAAACTCGGAAGACAAATAAAATCGTGTGTAGAGACCTTTTCAAAATGTAGCATTATATTGCGCCTGTAATTCATAAGAAAGTTTTGTTAGTTCGAGGACACTAAACGACCTTCCAGCCATGGAAATAAACATTACGTTTCCAAACTCATTGCTGATTTACTTTGTTGACTGCAAACTACACATGTTTTTAATACACCTGCTGACTTTCAATAAGTTGCCAGAAAACGTGATTTGAGTGGACAAGGAGCAAAACTAATTTTTGATGTTTCTGTAACTTCATTCCATCAACTTATTCGGGAACTTTTATTTAAAATCGTGTGGGCTACATAAACTTTTATCGGCTCGAAAAACATTTCTAGAAATGTTTAAAAATCTACATGAATTTATGTCGTTTTTAAATTTTTAGTCGCTCTAAAATCCCCAACACATTCTGTATCCCAGAGATAAATAGAGCAGGAGCTTATTTATTAGAAATCCTTACAGATCAGCTAGGGAGAGCCAATTACTAACGAAATAAAACTAGCTTTTAAAAAAGCGAGTAAATGAAAAATGCATGTACGGCCGAATACAAAACTAAAATTACTCGTTAATAGCGTCACTCGGTAAAAAAGTGGAAAGCGGAAAGTAGGCCTACATAGAATAAGAAAATTGAAACAGATGAAGAATAAGGAGAAGAAAAGAGGAGGAAACTCGATTTACGGTGTTGGTAGATTTTGTAATCAAGGTATTGGCTATACAAAATAGGCTATATTTTGTGTAGCCTAAATCAAGGTATAGGCTTTAAAATACAAGTTATTTTAATGCACTCATTTCTTAAAAGAAGATTATTTTTAATACTTTAATTGATTTAATAAATTTGATTATTATATAAACTAATGAAGACATTAAAAAACTAAAAAAATAATAAATAAAATTGCACTTCATGTTCGTTATGTCCAACTAAAAGCTCTTCAAGACTGCGATCGCTTCCGAAATTAGTATAGCCCATTTTACTTCCATGTTCTGTAAGTATGGTGATCGCGAAAAAATCGTGTTCGAGATTAGGGCTGATTCTGATTACTACCTTCAAAACACGAAGAAAAATTATTTTCCGAAAAGTGTCTGTGTGTCTATGTGTAGCATTTTTTCTATGGTGAACGATAACTGCCGCAAATGCAACATAATCAAATAATTTTTGCACATGTGCCCAAGTTGTAGAGGACTCAAGGCCTATTGATTTCGATGAAGATCGGTTAAGGTGAAGGGGTAGTTTATCTACAACGTTTTACGTGTTAACAAGAGTAAAGTACTTAATTCTGATAAGTAAAGTATCCTGAAAAGACGGTCATAATAATCCACTATAGAAAAGATGAAATATCTATAAATGAAAAGTGTAGTTGAAGAGAAAAGGGTAATTTTCTATAAACGAAAATGATAGTTGAAAGGAGAGGGTGTAATTTTTATGTGTGCTACGTTATCAGCAACAAACAAGTAGTTTCTATGGAAATATTTCATTTCAATTTGTCAAACTTGTCAAATGTTTTAAATTTATATTTAAATGATTTTAAATATAATGTAATACACTTCTTGCTAGGCCTTTGTAAAGAGTTAAAATTATTGTTTTGAAAATTAATGTTGGCCTATGAGCATGTGAAAAATAAGCTCACAAACTATCTTTATCAAATATGCTAGATATTAATTTCTATAATAGTTTATGGTACTTATTCTAGTGTACCGACTCTTGATTTACCTCAGGGCGCCAGTAATAATAAACACAAATTAAAGTATGATAATCACTTTAATTACAAATTGTATTTATATTACAAAATTAAAATCTTATTATATGAATTGAATTTACTTATTGACAAATTTAAATACGACTCTACTAGCAGTGAGTTCTTTTAAGACAGATTGAAACACTATGTTGCATAATAACATATGTTTATTTCTCAAAATATATAATTTAAATGTTCAGTATTCTTTACTTGCATAAATCCTTCCAAGTGCGTGGTCCTGAAGTTATTGAAGATCGGTGGTTCGTCAGCAGCCGTCGTCGTGTTGATTATGGTTAAACTTGCACAAATCACTTTATCACAAATGCATTATACTAACATGTGGATTATAACTCTAACTATGTTGTATAATTACACTGGACACAAAGATGACAAAAATAACTTAAGTGCATTTAACTCACTTCACGTCGCGTTTGGCCCGACTCATTTATACCGTCGCAACTTCCTTTTGAACTGCAACGCCTCCTTCCGCGAATTACCGCTACTTAAAGAATTAACAGAACTTCGTATATATTTATTATTTATTATTATTTATTATAACTTCGATTATATACTCTTTGACTTATTATGATTTCTGAAACTTTCTTTATAACTTCAATATTAATAATTATAGTGTTCCCGTACTTTGTTACTTCTGAGAAATTTACTGATTCTTTTCTTTAATTATTAAAATATCTATATTATTTGACGCAAAACAACGTACACGAGTCTCTCCGTACAATTCTGCCGATATTAAGAAGACTGCCCAAAGAAGACTGCTCTTATTTCCTCCAAGTTCACAATATATACATGCTTCAAATTTCCCTTACTTACGAACTACAACAAAATGCTCTGATAGGTACAAACTACCGCTAAATACGAATTCAACCAATCCGCTTAACTAAAACTTCCCGCGTAGCGTATGACGCTTTTTCCTATTCGCCTAACGTTTCTTCGCGCACACGTGTTTACAGAAAGTAGCGTCTCATTCTCTCTCACTTGCACAACGACATCGCTTTCCCACGCCAGTTATTGTTATATGCACTTAGGTTTTACAACATTTGAAAAACACCCTTACTATCTGAACATAATACAGTTTATGGCAGTAATGTCCCAAATCGTGCCTCAACATACCGTACATGCATTATTAAGCTTTTAGCAAGTAATTCTGTTTTCACATTATTCCCACCTAGCTTTCTCACGCCTCTCTGCTTTCTCACGCACCCTTATTTCTATGTTCAACATATTTTCTTTATTAAAATTATAACTAGGTCAAATTTTCCGTTACAATAAATCTTAGAACATGGAAGTCATGTATGGTTCTGCATACCGATATTTAATAAAAAATATACTAAAACTTTACGCGTGTTTAGTAGAGAATAGTGCAGATTTGTACAGAATACTACAACGCGTGGAATAGAGAAGGTAAGAACATGCAGAAGATGCGCTGGCACAAACACCTGGACAGACGCTATATCGAAAATCGTTTCCGCTACAAAAGGCGGCAAAAGAATTCAGTAGGTGGTTGCCGTGGAGTCCTGATCACATCTGACAAGTGTTGCAATCTGTGAGCCGGTATGATAGTATACTTAGCCTGCTAGTCTTACAAGATTAATTTCAGCATCCGAGACTGAGTTGTCATTACAGTGGCCAAAACAGCAGCTCAAGAACTGTCACAAAGGTATATCAAACGCCTGCTTTAAGAATATAACAACAGTTCGAAAACAAAAACGAAGCGAAAACTCTATACATCTATGTGTAAACTACAAGCCGCTACTCCCTTTTCTAGTAGTCCATAATCCAATAGCTTTAATTTCATTTTATCGCATTTCACAATACAGAAGATACTGATCCAGAAATTTCGAGAAAAATTTACGACGGCTTTCGATTATACAGTAGATAAAAAAAAAACGCTTGCTAGGTTAAGAGACCGACGATACACTGTCAGTTACTAGAAGTTTATTTTTCTATGTACTACAATATTCGTGAAGAAGGTCGTCTGGATTTGTACGATAAAACACGTAGGTACTTGTCCAATACAAACATTCATAAGATATTATTTATCTTCCCTTGGGAATAATTTCGCTCTAAAAAGCCTTAGGCAATCGTCCACGTTACATAATTAGCTAACAACTGTTTAACAACAGAATTCCTAGTCGGGCCAAATACTTTCGACTGTATGTTCTTACTGAACAGTAATACTTTGTCTGTAAATATCGACTGTCACAACAAGGCAGACGAAAATCTTATTTATTTAAAAATATTGTACGGCGGTGTCACTGATCGTGTTATGGTACAGTGGAAAACAAAATACAGATACCAATACAATCACTAATACCACCTTTAATTAATAGCAAATAACAATTCGTAATCAGTTCGTACTATAATTCAAGTTAAATTTGACCACACGTAATAATAATCTCAACTAATAGAGTACCGCACAATAATCACTTTTCACTAATAACCACTTGAGACGCACTTAGTAAATCGCCCAACGTAAACTAACCTCTAAGCGGCAGGTGTCGCCTATACTGTATATAGCCTGCAGGGTCCCAGACTATATTCCACAACATGTGTCCTTCACAAGCACTCTAAAACTCTAGAGGGTACTCGAGTGCGGCCTTGCCAGAAACACGCACCTGCTCGGCTAGCCGGGAAACGTGTAGGAGGATGCTCTCCATTTTTCAAGAACTTTCCGTCGTTACAATATCCTGTTTACAACCGATTAATGTAAGTAACCCCAAACACTACAAATAATGTTCTTCTTATGAATTTATTTGTTACTAGTATGCTCCCTGAGCTTCAGAATTTACTCACTATTTTGAACGAACTACAATTATTACATAAATTTCGATATTAGATAATTTTTCAATTATGGGTAAAATCACACAAACATTCTGATTTTATTACTATTTCTTTAGTTAAATAACAATTGTAGAGCATACAATCGTACAATAAGCAGTGAAAATTGGAAATATTCGCATTTGGGTTACAATTCCTTTTTCAGAAACTCTGCTGGATTTTTACAAATCTTTCTAATTTTAGATCTCTTTTTGGGCTCTGAGATCTCCAAAATTGAAATTTCTGAAACTTGACGCAGCATTCAGCTATTAGTTAAAATTCTATTTATTTTGATAACCCTACGAAGTTTTGCTATTTACCGATACTTTCACCCACTTTTGGGCTCAGACGTTCAAAAATTTAGAAATTTTCAAAAATAAATACTACATTTAGATTCTAGTTTAAATTCACTTTAAATTATTACCCCACAAGTACTTTAGCGATTTTTTCACACACAATTCAACCCCTCTCCCGCCAACATTTTTGTCTAATTTTGAAGGTATAAATCTCAAAAACAATATAGTTCTGTAGGGTATAAGTACAGTATAAACACGCAAACCGAGTTTTACGAAAATCGGTTGATACGTTCAATATCTTGAGCCATACTCCAAATAGATAGACAGACAGATGCCAAACGGTGGAGTCAAAATTGACTTCCTACGCTAGTTTAAAAAAATTCCTTTGTAAAACCATACAAACAGCCTCGTAGAATACGTGATACACATGGTTATTGTCATCATCGTCATACATCATGATCGGAGTATTTAATAACAACACTTTTTCGGGTAACATAGCCTACAAATAAATATGTTTAATATCAAACGTTTAATATAAAAGACCCCACATCATAAAATGAGCGAGACGCCATTTCGTATCAGTGTAATAAGGGTTTCAATCTAAAAAGTGTTGTTATTAACTTTTGACACTTATCTTTTCATTGTCGCTCCAATGTCACCCCAGTCAGTTTATGCCTGTCCTGTATTTCACTCCTTTACGATTTCTGTATAGTACACTACTTTACCAGATCATCCAACCGTCTTGAAATAAGTAATCGTCGTGATCGTAACTTGTTTAAGTGTGTTGACTTCCAGTTAAGCTTCGTTGCAACCCAAATATGCTGGCCAATTTTGTTTCGTTTCTTAATTCGCAAAACGACATCACATATTCTGCACTTGTTGCCAATGCATTTAACTGTGACTCGCATCGTTATGTAGCATGCTTATCTGCGCCGCCCGCAATTTTTTGTACGCATGAGGCCAGGCATTTAGTGTCAGTCTGTAGATATGTGTACCTTAGTACGTGTATAATCTTACAGCTGAACGTTCGTAACGAATTAAACTTTCGTGACAGCTTCCAACTAAAATGGTCGCTTTCAAAACAAATTCGGGATCTGATCTAGGCCGAAAGTGTAAGCAAGTGTTTCCAATTTACGTCATAGCAATTTATAACGTGGTCCGTGTTTTGGAGTTTTGTCACCGGCGCGCGGCGTTAAGAAGTGGAAGCGGATTGGGGTTCTGTAATATTTATCGAGACGCATTGCCCAACCCGGTTGCCAACTAGATCGTTGCTACCGGCCACGGCCTCCTAACTATGTCTCTCTCTCTCCGATAAATCTAGTTTCTCCCGCGATCTGTCAGGTCACGTATCTCTTTACAAATTTGACTGCCACGTAGTAGACAGTAGTTGTTGTTGGTCTTCACTTTCTTCGGGTTATTTTTAAAACGCGGAACCGGTAGCGGTATCTCGGGCGTTTACCATGTTACACGGTGTGTCTGTCCGGCTGCCAACACGCAGCAATGCGGTTACACCATGGTATGCCAACTCCAACCTACACAACATGTGTCAACCTACCGTCACCACCTAAATTGATTTCAATTTTAACGTGTTCTTTACTGTGCTTCATACAAGTATATCCCAGAGTGGCTCAGAGAATTCAGATTATCAATTTTACTTCCATGTTCCGTAAGGAAATGGAAGTATGGTGATCGCGAAAAAACGTGTTCGAGATAAGGGCTGAATCGATTGCACTACTCTCAAAACTAGAAAAAGTCATTTTCTGAAAAGTGTCTGTGTGTCTACCTATCTATCTGTGTGTCTATGTGTCTATTTGTCTGTCTGTGTAGAATGTTTTCTATGGCGAACGATAACTGCCGCAAATTCAAACAGAATCAAATAATTTTTTGCATATGTGCCCGAGTTGTAGAGGACTCAAGGCCTATTGATTTTGGTGAAGATCGGATAAGGGTGATGGGTAGTTTACCTGCAACATTTTACGTTTTAACAAGAGTAAAGTACTTAAAAATTCATTTAAACTTTAATGGTAGGCCTAATTGTTTAAAATAAAATAATTTTGTTGCCAGGCAACCAGGTTGTTCGGTTAGGAGGGACGGGTAGTTTACCTGCATTGTTTTGAGTTTTAATAAGAGTAAAGTACTTAACTTTAATAAATAAGTGCCACAAAAATAAATTCATATTAATCCACTGTAAAATGATAAATGAGATAATTATAAATAGAGTGGGTAGTTGAATGGGGAGAGGGTGATTTTTTTTAAATTGCTGTGCTGAAATCAAGTAAAGTACGAATATTTAATTTTGAAGGATAAGATACCTTAGAAAGTACGTATGATAGAGCTATTACTTTATGAAAGTGTAAATATGTAAATATACATTAGTGGTGGGAATCGGTTGAGGAGGAGGGATGATTATCTCCGTAGTTCAGTTTCTTTATAAGAATAAAGTACCTAATTGGACAGAAGATCAAAGGAAACAAGCCAGTGAGCGTATGAAGGAGTATTGGAGACAGAGGAAACTCCAGGCAAAGAAAAAGAAATAAAGTTGTAGCGTGATCCTAAGTGGTCAATTCGCTATGTAAAAAAAAAAAAAGGTACCTAATTTTTGTACATAAAGTGACTCAAAAATATAATTATATTAAACGACTCCTCCATAATAACAAAAATATCTATAAATAGTGAAAACAGTTTGAGTGTGGGGGATATTTTTTTAGAAATTATCGAACCTAATTCAACTAAATGATTTTAAATATGAATCTTAGAACATGTAAATCATTATGGTTCTCCGTTCCGATATTTTATAAGGTTGTCAGATATTACCAATTGAATGTGTGTGTGTGTGTGTGTGTGTGTGTGTGTGTGTGTGTGTGTGTGTGTGTGTGTGTGTGTGTGTGTGTGTGTGTGTGTGTGTGTGTGTGTGTGTGTGTGTGTGTGTGTGTTTTCATTTATTCCAACTATGTAATATATTCGTCTACCGAACGATAAACAAATCTGACATTATTGACAGACTTGTCGATTGATTTCTTATAATTTTCCACAGTTAAATTACATACTACAAAGTGACAAGCAAATGCTTGTCATCAAATACAGTGGAAAACATTTAACTCGAAAACGGATAACGCGAAATATGGCTCAGGTCCCGATCGTTGCTTCTATTTTACAATTACAGGTTGTAGTATTCCTTCTGCGTAGGTGGCGGTTGCTTATTAGGTAAGATTCGGTTGGGACATTTGTTGTTCGATGTATTTACATAGGCCTGTATATGATGCACCTGGCTTTAGAGCCTAACGTTGTCACTGTTCCGTAAGCTGTAGTGTATCATTAAAAAAATACATTGGAAAACGTTTAACACGAAATATCGGTTACCACGAAATACGGCTCAGGTCACGATCGATGCTTCTATTGTACAATTATATCTACTAGTAATTGTATACAAACCACTATGTTGTATTTGGTATTGACGAGCGCTTTCGGCAGTCAAGCCATCTTCAGGTCATTTACCAACGGTCTTACCGCTCTTACCAAATCTTGCCGTTGGTAAATGACCTGAAGATGGCTTAACTGCCGAAAGCGCTCGTCAATACCAAAGACAACATAGTGGTTTGTATAAAATTACTAGTAGAAATATTTGAGACCACTAACACTCCAATATAACAATACATGTACAATTATAGTTTGTACGATTAACATGACAGTTTTTCCTACAAAATATCGGCTAACATGAAAAATCTTGTAATAAAAATTTTGTTGATGGCTTTCAATAGTCGCATAATAAATAAATCCATTCATGCGCGCCCGAAAGTAGTGCAAGTTAAAAAAACCTGTGAAAGTGATGAGGGTGCAGACGAACTTGACACGGAAAACGACAGTGAAAATGTACGGGTTCTTACCGCTACCGATATGGTTTCGTTGCTGAGCCGTGTTCGTCGATATTTAGAAGCCATCGCGGAAGGTGAAATTAATTATAGCAAAATACTTTAAGTGTTTAGTTGTACATAAGGAGCTAAGTTGATTTCTAAATTCGAGTTAAAATCGTAGAAAAATTCGATTTACTTCAACTTTATGGAAAAAGTAATTAATATTTATTTCGCATGTAAAATTTCGTAGTACCAAAAGTCACGCGTCCTAAGAGCTTTTGCATTTTCTATACAGATCCCAATCTGCAATCTTGCAACGTACATGATTAAAATTAAAACAACAAATCCATGTAACTGACAGTGACACTTACTGTTTGTACGAACTGAGAAACAATATACCAAAACGACAAACACCGAACCTATATATGGCCGCTCCACCAACTGATACTAATTCTGCTGACATGAGATGAAAACAAAACGGTAACTTAACCTGTAGCGCAGATAATCTGTGAAAGTTTGTGCATTGTCGTCTTGTGAAGTGTGCTGCAGATATTATTGTTTTATGAGTTTTCCGAAGTTGTCCTAACCACCATTTAGTTTCCCGTGTTACCATGCATTTCATTACATTTCCTGCCTCCTCCTTTTAAATAAACGTTAAACGTCTCAGGACTTAACAGCTAACGATTGTCGAATTAGTTAGTGATGCTAAAGTTTGAACTAGCCTAGAAGACAAAAAGCCATTAGCAGAATTTTAGTATGATGTTTTTGTTCTTGCATCAACAGAAAATCCTTTACCACCAGAAAGTTAGAAACGTATGGCCTATTAGTCACAGAACTCGGAATTAAATCTGCTTCAGAGAAATTTGCTTTCAGAATACAGGTATCAACGAATCTCCGGATTGAAATTGCAAAATCATTCTGGCTGTTCCATCTCTGGATGAATCTATAGTTTTAGACTATAGACTACACGATGGTTTGGTCTATATGGAATCGCTTTCCGAAGTACTACATTTAATTTCTCTCCGAGGTAAATAAACGGCGGTAACTAAATATTTATTCTCACAACATGTACAAACGAAATTGACTCTGATTGGGAAGATACGTTTTCAACTTTCCGAGGCATCTGTAGAACGATCCGTAGACGTTTAGAAAATAAAACGATGAAAGATATCCCTATAAACTTTTATAAAACAATAGATTTCCCAGCATTCCCATTCCTGTATGCCAGTAAAACATGGGCCCTTGGTAAAAAAGTAAAAAAAGAAAATCCAAGCGTGAGGTGTAATGTTTAAGAAGCACTGTTCACTCGATAAGATGAGGAATGGAGATACCGGATAAGAAATAAAAATCGAATCTTTGTACGAGAAAAGGAGACGTGCCAATACTTGCGCCGCATGCCAAATAACCGATGTATCAATGGCAGCCTTGAAATGTGAACCTAATGGGAAAAGCGATACTGGTAGACCGAGGAGAAGATGGGTTACGGAAAAGGCCAACTAGGGCCTAATTCGTGTATTGTAGAAGAAGAAGAAGAAGAATATATGCTAGCAGTTATACAGAAGAAGTACAGCTACGCTACTCATGTAGAGAACGAAAGCTATGCTAAACCAAGGTCGTTTTGTTAAGACTGTCTTTAGAAGACGAGACGACCTAATTTTTCTTCCGTAAAAAGCAGAAGAACGAGTCTATATAACAATTGTATTCACTGGCACAACATTATTATATGAGTTTATAATAGCTGCCATAAAAGCGAACAACAATATACGGCCGGTCTCAGTGCACCAATTACGTACATGTGTGTGTGTGTGCGTCTGTTGCAGATAACACAGGTGTAACAGTGTTTTTATGCAGCGTAACGCAAAGGTTGAGATTAATTGGCGTTGTCAGTGAACGCTTAAGGAACTGAAGTATAAACTCGGGTCATGTACTGTGTGTGTGTACACGGAGCTCGTGCACTCTAATTAAAAGAATCCCAAGTTACTGCCCTTCATTATGGCTATTTTACGACTGCACTGAGAAGGCTTTAGATATTTATTGACCTTGAAACATCATACGCACTGAATACGTATACAATAATGAATATGTTTGCACTTGAGTGATCTGTATGTGTGAGCGAGTGAGTGAGTGAGTGAATGTGCATGGGTGCTCAGCAGTCGCCCGTTCCGGTTCTCGTGTAGCCTACAGGATTTGTAGTCTGTAACGTTTGCACACCACTCAAAATATTGCCGGTCTCGACGTTTGAAACAGAAAGCCGGTGGACTGTTATTGAAGCCATTCTCATCCCCCTTTGTAGTTGGTGTATGTATCGCCTGACATGACTTGCGTTTGTGCGCTTGCGTCCTGCCCTCATACTCATGAGTATGAGTGATTATTCTTGGACACATGTAAAACATGAAATAAGTATTACTTTCATGTTCCGTAAGGAAATAGAAGTATGGTGATGGTGAAAAAAATCGTGTTTCAGACAAGGGCTGATTCTGATTGTACTACCCTCACAACGTGAAGAAAAGTCATTTTCCGTAAACTGCGCGCGCGCGCGCGCGCGTGTGTGTGGTTTTTTCCATGGCGAACGATAACAGCCGCAAATTAAAACAGAATCAAATAATTTTTGCATATGTGTCTGAGTCGAAGAGGATATCTGCAACGTTTTACGTTTTAACAAGAGTAAAATTAGTTCATTTTGATAAATAAAGTATCCTGAAAAGAAAGTCATAATAATCCACTGTAGAAAGGTAGATGTACAAACGAAAAGGGTAGTTAAAAATGGAGGGGGTTATTTTTCACGTTTGGCATTGATTTAATCAGTTTTAAATTAAATAAATTGCATTTAATATTTTTAAAACAATGGTAATTGTTAAAATAAAATAATTTTGTTGCCAGGCAATAAAATTATACTTTTTTATTTTAATTTAAATCATCTATGCGTGAAGATCCGCAACCACGGCCCAGCAGGCCACAAAATAATATGTGGCCACATAATTACATAATTTTAGAAATATGTAATTAACGCGTGATTATCTGCGTAGTTCAGTTTCTTTATAAGAATAAAGTACATAGTTTTTATAGATAAAGTGACTCGAACATAACATTATGTTAAACGACTACCCCACAGTAACAAAAAGATCTATAAATAGTGAAAATAGTTTGAGGGTGGGGGATATTTGTTTAGAAATTATCGAACTGAATTCAATTAAATGATTTTAAATATAAATCTTGGAACATGGAAGTCATGTACGGTTCTCCATACTGATTTTATTTTAAAGGCCATCGCATGAGTAATTAGCCACAAAAATAAATCCAGATTCGTTTAGTGCCAGAACGCAGTTTTCGAAATTTGTAAAGAAGTGTTTAGCATAGGGTAAGGCACGGTAGATTCTGTTCGAAACGCGTAAAACCTCGACAGCACAAATCAGTTCATCTCACTCAATTACGTTACACCAAAGTATTTCGCTGTATTGTTTGACAGTGTTCTTACGCGATTTGAAATGAAGTTACAGAATTCACACATTCAGAAATGAAAAGTGATGGAGTTGGTCTTGCAAGACCGAAATTTCCACAAAGCTTTAGTATTGGTAAATATGGTTATTTTTTTTTAAATTGAGTATACACGCGTTGTAGCAGTTCTTCACTTGGTCTTACGATTTAGGTTTTATAGTAGGCCTAGAGGAATGTAAGAGGATTGTTCAATAGAAACAAGTTTTATCTGCGCAGCCGTGAATTCGTCGCCATGGCAACGGAATTCATTTGTTTATGTTGTCTGTTTAAGTACTAGTGACGCGTCTGTCAAAAATTTTGCAGTTTGTTTTTTCCTAAGCGTTCTGACTGGGTTGAAGAATGGCATCTAAGATAAAACAAACCGTCCAAAGATAATCTGCGTGGCGTTATTCAGTTTTTGGCCGCTGAGGGGGCGTCAGCCAATGGAAATTTATACGAGAATGAAAGCTGTGTATGGTGACTATAGTTATTCTCATACGGCAGTGGTTGAATGGTGTAATAAATTTCGACAAGGAAGAGAATCCACTAAAGATTTGGCCCATCCCGGACCTGCACGTGTCGCAGCTTCAGATGAAAATGTGAGACACCTGGAAACTGCTTTACGCGCAAATAAGTTCATCAAAATTAGAGAACTTTCTAAAATGTTGAGCATCACCGTGAGAACTGATCATTCTATCACTCATAGTCTTGGCTATCACAAAGTTGCTGCTCAGTGGATTCCACGACTGCTTACTGATGAGCAGAAAGATTTGCGTTCGGCCTTATCATTACAGCATTTGATGCGCTATCAACAACAAGGTAATGCCTTTCTACACCAAATTGTTGCCGGTGATGAGTCTTGGTGTTATCACTACGAACCAGAATCCAAACGTCAGCGTATGCAGTGGAAGCATGCACAATCTCCGAAGACGAAAACATGTCGGTCCCAACCTTCGGTAGGAAAAGTCATGGTGACCGTATTTTTTATTATCAGGGTGTGCTGCTCTGCAGATTGCTGGTGTGCAGATTTTAAAGAACCTGGTGTCAACATCGACGCTGAGCGATACGCAGACAGCTTAAAACGCTTACGGGTCAGCATCAAGAATAAACGTCCCGGGAAGCTGACAAATGGTGTCATTCTTCTGCATGATAATGCTCAACCCCATGTAGCCCAGACGATTCAAGAGCTGCTTAGTCATATGAAGTGGGAAATCTTACAACATCCATCTTACAGTCCCGACTTTTCCCCCTGCGATTATCGTGTTATTGGCCCATTAAAGAAATCACTAAAAGGACGAAGGACGGCGGTTCAAATCGGACGCTGAGGTAGAGATTGCTGTTAGCGAATGGTTCCGCGAACAGAACCAAGAATTTTACCATCAGGGAAAAAAAGTGCAGCAGTGGGACTCATGCCTAATGTTAATGGAGACTTCTTTTAAAATCGTTGAATAAAAAATGCTTTACAACCGGTAAACGTGTTTCTATTGAACAATCCTCGTAGTATGTCTTTCAAAGTTCCTAAAGTGAAGATATTCATTTCTTTTTAAAACTGTGTTATTTTCTTTTCCACACAATTCTGACTATTTTATTTTCAACAAACTGTTCTAATTTATTAATGTAGTCCAACATTTCGTCTTCCAAGTTGGCTTCTAAATATCGACGAACACGGCTCAGCAACGAAAGCAGATCGGCAGCGGTAAGAACTCGTAATTTTCATTGTCATTTTCCATGTCAAGTTCGTCGGCACTGTCATCACTTTTACAGTTTTTAACTTGCACTGTTTTGGGGCGTGTACATGTATGGATTTACTTATTATTCAGCTGTTGAAAAGCCACTGAAAAATTATTTTCAACAAAACGTTTTCATGTTAACCGATATTTTGTAGGTAAAAGGTTCGTGTTAACCGTACAACCTGTAATTTTAAAAGCATATGCACCAATCGTGACTTGAGCCATATTTAGTGTTAACCCACATTTTAGTGTTAAACGTTTTCCAATGTAAATTCTATCTGAGACTTTTACAGTCGGCTTCAATATTATCAGAACTTCGGCTTGCCAGGCTGTAGAGCCGTGATCCAAGGTTGTTGGGTGCAAACGTTTCGGCCGTGCTTTCTACGACCATCTTCAGTGCAGAAGGCTGCAACACACTGACCAAGGTTTCGCAGTCAGTGACCACTCAACTGTGGTTAAGTCTAGTGGCTGTGAGTAGGACACCCAGTTTGTGGCTGTGAGTAGGACACCCAGTTTGTGGCTATGAGTAGGACACCCAGTTTGTGGCTGTGAGTAGGACACCCAGTTTGTGGCTGTGAGTAGGACACCCAGTTTGTGGCTGTGAGTAGGACACCCAGTTTGTGGCTGTGAGTAGGATACCCAGTTTGTGGCTGTGAGTAGGACACCCAGTTTGTGGCTGTGAGTAGGACACCCAGTTTGTGGCTGTGAGTAGGACACCCAGTTTATTCATAACCGTTTGGAGTCCGCACGAAAGTGTTTTGTAATGATACACTACAGCTTACGGAACAATGACAACGTTAGGCTCCAAAGCCAGGTGCATCATATACAGGCCTATGTAGATACATCGAACAACAAATGTCCCAACCGAATCTTATCCAAGAATCAACCGCCACCTACACAGAAGGAATACAACAATTCAGAAAACGATGAGACGGCCATTAAGTGATGGAAAGTAAGCAAGAAACAAAACGCAAGACAAGACAAGTTAATATGTTGCGCTAATAACACGTTACTGCAACTATCGCTGTAAATCATGGTTTGTTACCTGCAGTAATTATAAAATAATAATTACAAATTGCACATAACATTGTGTACGATCTTATGCGTCTATTTATTACGACTTTGCATTTGAAATTATAACTGTAATGTCGTGCCTTTGGCACAGAAGCAGTTAATTTTATGTTTTGATCATTACAAAGCTCTACTACAAATACTAAATTTTCACTGGAAAAAGTTTGCAGATCTGCTGAATACCTTATAACCATTTTTTGGTGAGCAAACGACTTACACTTACAACTGCTTCTACTTATAACACATGCTTTGTTCATTCAAAATATAATCAAGCATCTCGTCCTTAAACTTTCTTTGCTTTCGTTAATAACAAGAAATATTGTAACACTCAGTGTTCAAATAGCAACACTGCATTTTCGTTTCATCTGATTCGTTACACGTTGAATCAGTTTACTGCCCTAGGAGCGCAAGGTGTACGGGAGTGAGCCAGGACTATGATGTGCTTCAAAAAAATGACTTGGCTCCCACTTCAAAATATGTACTGGAATAAATTTATTTCAAAGCTTGTTTATTTTCAGTCACATAGCATAAGATACTAAGCCCAGTACAGAGTCTTTTTACGAAATTTCATAATTTCCATACCGCCTAGCATTGAATGTAAAAATTATTTTTCATATTTTAGAGCTTTTTATAACATAATTTCAGGCGTGTTAAAATACTTTTCTCTTTATGAAGTTTGATGAATTTTGTTTTCCAAACGTTTTTATTCGGTTTTAAAACACCTCGTTTTATTTTTATTTTTATTTTTACCAAACGTAATGCTCATACTACATTGAGGCATCGTCAGTGGTTCCACTGAGGCACAGCAAAAAATTTAGGCTCACTCCTCTTTATACAGTAACCCCCGCCCACAATATTACACACAAGCCCACAATTTACAGCAAAATATTCTCCGGCAATTACTCCAAAAATTGCAGTAAACTGTAGAAACTGAAACATAATACACAAACAATATTTAAACACGATATTATTTTACCAGTTGTTACACCACAATTATTACTTCCATGTTCCATAAGGAAATGGAAGTATGGTAATTGCGAAAAAAATCGTGTTCGAGATAAGGGCTAATTATGATTGTACTACCCTCAACACATCAAAAAAAGTCATTTTTTTTTCTAAAAGTGTGTGTGTGTGTGTGTGTGTGTGTGTGTGTGTGTGTGTGTGTGTGTGTGTGTGTGTGTGTGTGTGTGTGTGTGTGTGTGTGTGTGTGTTTAGAATTTTTTTATGGCGAAAGATAACTGGCACAAATTCAAACAGAATCAAATAATTTTTTCATATGTGCCCGAATTGTAGAGGACTCAAGGCCTACTGATTTTTATGAAGATTAGTTCAAGGGAAGGGGTAGTTTACCTGCAACGTTTTACGTTTTAACAAAAGTAAAGTACTTAATTTTGATAAATAAAGTATCGTGAAAAGAATGTTATAATAATTCACTATAGAAAGGAAGATGAAATACCTATAAATGAAAAGGGTAATTCAAGGGGGAGGGGGTAATTTTCTATAAATGAAAATAATAGTTGGAGGAGGAGGGGATAATTTTTTATGAATATTACGTTATGACAACAAAGAAGTAGTTTCTACGGAAATATTTCATTTTAATTTGTCAAACATTAAACTCGATTTTCTAGATGGGGTGGGGGATATTTTTTTAGAAATTATCGAGACGTTTTCAAGTAAATGATTTTAAATATAAATCTTAGAACATGGAAGTCATTTATGGTTCTCCATACCGATTTTTTTTATCATATTACAAGATCATGTCACCCTATTTAAAACCAGTTTCTAAACTCCCGGCATCTTATAATTATCGATTACGTTAAAGTTATTCTTATTTTTGTAAGTCTCTATAGCCTCTGCTGCTCCACGGAAAACAGTTACTAACGTTGTCTACTATCACCGTTCCTTCAAATAAGATGTGATTGTTGTCACAAGGGTGCTCCGCTGTTGCTTATCTCTCCATGTCTCCTTTCTCTGTGTGCTTCACGTGCTCCTGCACTCTCGTAAACACGTGCCTCCACGTTTCACCCACATACACAACTGCACGGGACACAGTAGACGCCTGGAGTCGAAATAGTTATCTTGTCTTTCGACGACAGCATCATCTGGCCTACCTTCCAAATCAGTATAAGCATTAGACTCTACTGTACTTTGTGTTTCTTCAAAACCCGGACGATTTCGTCAGTAGTCCCACATAGCCTACAGCGTGCTCCGACTTTGCACTTCAGCCTGAGTGCGTACTGGGTCGACTTCGCTTCCTGACTTATTACTGCTTTTTCACAGTTTCTTTGTCAAGACATGCTTCATTCTACGTCGTTGTAAACTTAACGTTGTTTCTTTCTTTACATCTTCCGTAATCCTGTTTTCTTCCTGTATATATTGCTACGATAATTACGTAACGCTCTCGAAAAGTCAGCAGGTGCAGTTACGTAATAGTTCTACACGTGTCTCGGCTAGTCTAGCAGGTGCAGTTTCCCTGCAGCCACTCAAGGTCGTGCAGTCAAATAGCTTTCAGACTGTTCGAGAACACTCTTAACTATTTAAGTTATGCCGGCACGCCGCCAAAAGAATGGAAACTTATTCTGGAACACCTGCGGGACCTATATAAGCAACAGCGGCCGGCTTAAGTTACACCTGGCGAGATCGTAGAGTGCGGGTCAAGTGGTTGTTACTGATTAGTGGAAAGTTATTATTGTGTTATAATTAGTGCGGAACTCTATTTTTTAATATTGTTATTGCGTGTGGACAAATTTAACTTGAATTATCGTATGAGAGTATCTTGTTGATTTCAAACTGTTATTTGTGACTAATTAAAGTTGGTAATTAGTGATCTGATTGATGTCTGTAGTTTGTTTCTACTGTACAATACGATGGTCCGTGAGACTGTCGCAACAAAATATATAATCGCTCTGTTTATTTACTAGCTCAGGACTGCTTGTTTTTCTGCCGGATAGTGATGTGACTCTGCATTCAGGTAGTGATCTCCATTTAGTCTCTCCATCTTATTGTTCAACATCGATTTGGAGGCTGACCTCAAGGAATGGATACCGCAGAAGAATCGTCATTGTGTAAGACGATTACCTACTACCCTCGAGTTTTGCAAAGTGGCCATCTGTAATTTTACCGGACGCTTTCGACCTTCAATGTGCCGTACATAAAGATTGTATAGAGATGCGTTTACACTAACGTTGACAAGGCTCGATGTTTCGTAGTTTATTCTGATCTCGAAGTATTAATTTATTGAAGAAGATAATTCAACGACCAGTCAGTACAGTGAACTTAAATACGATTATTTGACTTAAATACGATTTAAGAACTCGTACGTCTGAGTATTAATAATGAAGATAGATCATTATTTATCTATCTTGTGCGAAGAGCCAACACAAAATCGAACACAGTAGGAAAGTGGTAGGAGATCATGCAAGACGGTGGAATAAACAGTTATCGTGACAGAGAAATGTAAGTTTAGAAAAAACTATGACTGAGTCACTGTTGCCACAGGGAAAGTTAGGCGCGTTAAATACGAACTTAAAGAAGAGACTGAATGCTTTGGAGCTGGAATATTTATTGTACAGTGCCAAAACGTCTAGAAAAATAACGGAAATACGAGAATAGAAGACAATAAATGCTTATCGGACGATAACGGGCAGGAGACGATCAACGATTGAGATGGTTGTATTATGAGTTCCACACGAACAGTCAAAAGTAGTTCCTTATTTTCAAACAAGGTGGTAAATACTTAGAAAGAGAAAGGCAAATGTTTACAAAGGTAAATGAATGAAGAAAACGCAAAGTCCTTGGAACATTATGGTTGATTGGGGTAATATCATTAAATTAGGAAGACGCAGTAAAAAGTGTAAGAACCCCTGGATAGAATCACTTTTTCCACATACTCTGATAATAGACATAGTCTAGTATTGTCATTATGCTCATAAACGTTTTCTAATAAAGCAACTGATTAATAATTTCAGACGTGGCTTAGTGATTAGCGGCCTACTCGCACGGCGTTCATGAGCTGTGATTACGACACGAGTCAGTCCAACCCTACCGCACCACTTTTGATAACAACAAAAAGGGCATTATATTTTAGAAGTCTTCTTGCGGTATGGACCGCGTCAAAAATGTCTTATATGACAACGTTTCATTCATATTACTGTGAGTATCCTCAGGTCTATGTGAGGACCGTATACGTGAGGATACTCATTGTAATATGAGTGAAAAGTTGTCACACAAGACATTTTTAACGCGGTCCATACCGCAAGAAGACTTCAAAATAATGGACACCGGCCGCGGAAGCCTACGTGACAATATAAATATTGGTGTGGATAACCACACATGACTTCCATGTTCTAAGATTTATATTTAAAATCATTTTTGAAATGAAATTGTTATCCTTTATCTATCTCTACTTTAAATACTATTTCTAATTATCCTTAACTATATAATTTTTTTATAAGCTCACTCTAAATCATTTATTGGTTCATCATTGATTTACTAAGTGTTTTCTTATCTATTACTATCTTTTTATTATTTACAATATCTTTTTTCACTTATCACTTTCACCTTTAATTAATTGATGTTTATCACTGATACACTTTGGGGTATTTACACCTTCACTATTGCACTTTTTAACTGTTTACATTAAGTGTTTCTTAGTGTGTAATCCCTATAATTATTTCTCTTTGTCACTTTCTCACTTTCTCACTATTTCTTTCATTACAAATTATACACAGTTTTAATTATATTTTTCTATAGATTTTACTATATCTAACTCTAATTTTTGGGTTAGTGTACTTTTTCTTTTTATAATATTACTTTACTGTTTTGGTTAAAACAGTTATATGAATTATCTCATTTATAATAATATTTATTTCTGGTATTGTATAATTATTGGTTTTATTCACAATATTTTATATTTCTCCCTTTTATATGTGGTGTTTCTTGTCTCTTGGTTTCACTTCGTTTCCTCTTCATTTTTCTGCTTCTTCTCCTTCTTCTTCATTTTCAATTGGCTTCATTTTAATTCGGTTCTCTCCTTCTCGTCTGGTTTAATTTTATTTAGTTGTAGGAATTCGTTCACTTCCTTCAATTGTCTTTATTCTTCTTTGGTTTCGGTTTTTCCCCTTCTTTGTTTGTTTTCCTGTTTGTTTGGTCAATCACTTGGGTTAGGTAATGTCGTCGTTTGTCGTGTCACGGTCCTTATATTTTATTTATATTTAATCCTTTTATTTAATATGAAGTATATTTATATTTATTATTATCTTTTGTATCCCTGGTACTGGGGTGGCTTATTTGTGTTGTAACAATATATATATATTACATTTAATATTTATAATTAAATTTACCTCAAAATGTTATTTTTTTCCTTTTTTGGAACATGTTTCGGGTACTATCTTGTACCCATCCTCAGCCTTCCGGTTTTTTTGTCTGGTGAAGTACATATGTGTTGTTGGTTGACTATTATTATTGTGGCTTCCTGTTGGCTTCTGGTATTTCAAATTGGTTTTATTGTGTGTGATTGTGGTGTATGTGTTAGTTTTTTGTGTATTTTCAATGTTGAGTGCTTTGAATATAGGCTATATTCAAACACTTTCTGCTACAGTCCGTTTCTTGATGTATATAATATATATTTTATAATGACTTTACCTCAAGATGTTTTCTTCCTATTTGGAACATGTTCCAAATATTTGAACACAAGGCTTCCCGAAACATGTTTATATAATTAAAGTATTTTCAAAGTTGTATGCAAGACAGGACTTTCAATACTAGTGAAAGATGAGTTATCGATACTGAAAAATCGATTAAAATGCCTCAGACTCAAATACACAGATTATAAATCTAAATAAAATCCTACGCGGACATATGAATGTAGCAATTAGTTCAATAAGTAATTCTATAAAAACATCGTAGGAATTTACGGGGTATTGTAAAGATTAAAATCAACGAGTGCTTCAATTACGCCGTGGACTTTATCGACTATTCAGCTGTACGAGACGTTTTCCGTACTCCGAGGCATTCAAGTGTACCACACGCTTTTGTGTGTGTATGCATTGAGAGCGTTTAAGGTAGCTGATGGATGGATGGTGGCCATATACAGGTGAAACACAACCACCAATTATAACATCAAGCCGGACAGAGCGGTAATAACCGGGAGCGCGCGCTCGCGGGAATGCGAGTCTGCATGTTTAATGAACTCGGCGACTAGCAGCAGTAGTAGCCTGTCTTCCTGCTGCCTGCCTTACTACTCTCTTCTTTCCCTCTTTGACTTACGTTTCTCTTCCTAAATCGTTATGTTAAAAATGGTCGTTACACGTTCGATTAATGTGTGGTGTTAAAAACGAACCTGGCTGATGGTCAATAAATACAACGCGGCTACCTCACATATCTACAGCTTAATTTGCATACGCTTTTGTATAACCATAATTACTCGTTTTTAATATTCATACTTGTCTCTTGGCTTTGTACTCTTGGGCGAGGAATTTATGCCTGAATATAATTTTACTTTCATAGCGCTTTCATGGTATCACTATCCTTTAATTGTCCCGTAAACAATTTTTGTTTGCCTTGTTTCGGCCCTGCATATTTTTATATTTTTCGCAGAGTTTAATTGTTGCTTTTATATTTTGCCACTTATGACTTTCCGTTTTGTACATAATACTTTTCTACAAAGAAAACAGACTGTTAAAGCTTTCGGTTGTTTTATTTGAAAGACGACTGCGTAAAAGATTAGTTATGCAGTTTATTAGTTCTTCTTCTTCTTCTTCTTCTTCTTCTTCTTCTTCTTCTTCTTCTTCTTCTTCTTCTTCTTCTTCTTCTTCTTCTTCTTCTTCTTCTTCTTCTTCTTCTTCTTCTTCTTCGTCTTCTTCTTCTTCTTCTTCAGTACTATAGCTCAACGTGAGTCCTGGGTTCCAACACCAGTCTTCTCTAATGTCTCCTATCCCTTGCCATCTCAGTGTTACCCCTTACATCAATTCTTCCGAGTTCTCTGATCATCTTATCGTAGGTTGACCCCGTCTTTTTGTTTTGTTTTTACACATGTGTGATCTCGGTTATTCCTTTTTTTGGCATACGCTGACCATCTATCCGCTCTAGGGACCTGTATTCGTTGAGCTTTTACGAATCTTGCAATGTCCTCATGCTTTAATAGTTCATCTGTCTGGTTATTTCTTATTCCCCATTCATCTACGTCATTAACCGGGCCATAAATACGTCGTACAATCTTTCTTTCAAATCTTCTCTTTGTTATAGGCTGTACATAACGATTTGTAATAATTGCGAGTTACATTGATCTATTATTAATTTTGATAAAATTTGAGTTCTTCGATTCAAAGTAACGTATACGAAAAACTCATAACGTAAGTTCTATGTCACTTATAGGATAGACACGTCCTGACACGAAAAACTCGCGACAGTCAGTATGACGAGACCTCGAAAGCGAACTGCCCGATGTGTACTCTGCAAAGGACCGACTCAGATAATAATTTTTAGACCTTCCGATTGGATGAAATCTTAGATACGTCACAGATTTTCATCATGATAGACTGACTTCAAGTTAAAATTATGTCCAAGTCTGCAAAGGCCTGTTCTTTCGTTCTGTAGAACAAGCTTTTATAAATAAAATTTTCCAGAGAAATTCTCGGCTGTCCCTGTTATTATTATTATTATTATTATTATCATCGTCATCACCATATTTTATTAAATGTATCAAACGCTGGACTGACAAATATAAAACCTAAAAATGACAGACCAACAAAAAACAAAAAGGGAGTATGAAGAAGAGGACGAGGAGGTGGAGGAAGAAGAGAGAGAGCGAGAGAAAGAGAAGTTAAGGAAGTTGCCGAGGGTGTAAAGAAAGGCGATGGACAAGACACTGGAATGAACATCGTTGACCATCTGCCAGCAAAGAACCGTCAGCTACTGACTTTATGCTAGGTAATACAGCATCTCTTGTTGTTCGTAAGTACTCGACCGTTCATGACATGTGTAGCCCGGCAAGTGAAGGTCAATACTCCTTCCCACAAAACATATGCATGCCCGTAAAGTTTTATGGGTTTCCGTGCAGTCAAGTGAGTGCATCATCTTTTGTTTCACTTGCAGCAGCCGAGTACCGCTGAAGGAAACAATAATTTTAAATGCCGTTTGCTGTTACTGTTGCTGTTGCTACCACCGGCACGGGCAACGTGCACATATGTGAGTCAGTATTCATCTGCTTGCAATTTACTGCATTCGCGCTAATTGTAACCTCGCCAGAATGACCGGCAATAAAGACAGGCGGAGAAAAGGTGAAGTAAACAAGAAGAAACGATATTACCGACTAGTTTTAATGTGTATTATTGTACGTGTTTTTGTTCTTTTTTTTTAGAAGAAGAAGTAGTAGAATGTTAATATTCCTTCAGCTGAACTCGCTATCAGATATGTTGGCACCCGCCAAAGAGTGCAAGATTCAGCGGTCGTCTTATCTTTACCTAAGAGTAAATATGGAGAACTATACACATCTTCCATAGAAACAACTTCTTTGTTGCCGATAACGTAGTAAACATATAACAAATTACCCCTCCCCCTTCAACTCCCCTTTTTATTTATATATATTTCATCTACCTTTCTACAGTGGGTTATTATGATCTTCATTTCAGGATACTTTATTTATCAGAATTAAGTACTTTACTCTTGTTCAAATGTAAACCGTTGCAGGTAAATCATCCTCTACACGTTGAGCACATATGCAAAAAATTATTTGATTCTGGTTGAATTTGCCGCAGTTATCGTTCGCCTCATAAAAAATTCTACACAGATACACACTTTTCGGAAAATGACTTTTCTTTCCAAATATGCACGCAATGTTTTGAGGGTAGTACAATCATAATCAGCTCTTATCTCGAACACGATTTTTTTCGCCATCACCACACTTCCATTTGCTTACGTAACATGGAAGAAATAATACATTTTAACGTGTAGTTTATTTTAAAGAGTAAATTTGAGTTTAAAAATTTATTTAGTTTAATGAAAGAACGTCAATTTACACGCTTAACCTAAAAACTTCCATTCATGAAGAGCCCTTTTTTTCGGATTCGTAATTCTTGTTAGTATCCGCCTTGTGGTAATTAAATTTTTCTGAACCTTATTACTTAATTAAATTTTACGAACATTATTCTCAGGTACGACTGGTTCCGAATATCTAAATTTCCATTAGCCGGTTTCTTTTTAAAAGGTTTTCCAAATAAAGTACCTATTTGAAATTGTAATGATGGGCGTCCTTCGATTGAGCCTGGTTTAATCCGTAACCCAAATGTTTTACACTTCGCTCCACACAAATCGACCTACTGCGCTAGAGGTAACTTTTGCGATCAGTTTCCACACACATACATTCGCGCGCGTACAGTCTCTCTCTCTCTCTCTCTCTCTCTCTCTCTCTCTCTCTCTCTCTCTCTCTCTCTCTCTCTCTCTTTCTGTCTGTCTGTCTCTCCCGCTCTCTCTTTCTCTCTCTCTTTATCTCTATCTCTCTTCCTACTTATTTCTCACACAGATAGTCATTCACTTTCTTAAGTGAATGTGACCATGGGTAGAGTGGTGTTGAATAAACCAGGCAGTGTTCTTACATGTTGCAAAAATTTCACGTTTAGAAAGACAACTAAGACATCATAATGCTGTAAATGGAGGTGCACCAAGAAGACCTGTACTGCAAAAAATATGCCTTGAGTCTCCGAAGCAGAGCTCCCCGTGAACCAAGAACCCACACCATGAGCCTGTGCCGAAGAATTATTTCTAATAGTACTGTATTTAGAGGAAAGCAGAAGACGATTTAGAGGAACGAATAGCGTACTTAGAATCGACAAACTCAGGCGGACAGACAAATTTAGCTACACACTCAATTAAAAACACACATTTCCAAATTTAAATAATATCAGTTTATTAAAACACATTTCCAGAGCCCAAAAATAACCTTATGGGGAAATTTAGAAATATTTAAACATAAAACAAATAATAAATTAATACCAGAACAAATTCAAATTAATACGAAAAATGATAACATTTTCAAAATTACTAATTTAATAAAATAATAAATATTTATATTATATTTTACAGTTAATTATATAAAATATTTTACATACATATTGTACTGCTGTAAAAATAAACCACAGTACATAAGAATAAAATAATAATTTCAGAAGAAGCGAAAGTATAAATTTAATAGTATTTTCAACATATGTTAGAATTGTAAACAAAAAACTGATTAGTTAGTCATGACCAACATAGAGGTAAACTCCAGTATTGGAACTGTATAATACAGAACAGCATTAAGAAAATATATGTTGACAATTATTATAATAAAATTGAAATAAACACTAAAATAAAATGAAAGGGTAATAAGATTATAATTTAATAGATACAAATTAGAATGAATAATGTAAAAATCAAATAAATGTATTTAATAATAATTAGTAAAATTATATATGTTTTTAAGAGTAATATGATGAAAATATGTGACGAATTTAGTTAGGTATCTATATGGCAAATTGTAAATTGTTATAATGGAATTGTGTTGAAATGGAAGGAAATTAGTTTAGTTTAATTTTATATTCAATATGAGGAAGATCAAAGAGAATGATTCTGTTAGTTAGTCAAAATTTATATTCATTACGGTAAACATTAAAGAGTGGTCCTGTAAATAAGTCAGAAATTATATCTAACATAATAACCATCAGAGTATAAACCTGTAAATAAGTTTAATATTATATTTAATAACATACCGATAAAAGAAAGAAAACCTGTAATATTGAAAGAAGTATAATTTTGTATTCAACTTAATAAACATCAACATTTCAAAGAAGTCTAAGTATATATTTTATCGAATGCAGATTAAAAAGAGTAAGCATGTCAAGGAGTATAATTTTATATTCAACGTTATGAACCTCGATATTTAAAAGAAATCTAAATTGAACAATCAAAGAAGAAAGTATAATTGATCAAGATCCAAGAGAAGGAGCAAGCAACGAAGCCTAACATTATATTTAAGATGATAAACATCAGAGAGAATTGAACCCATTGCAGTTGTGAAGAGCTAAGATTCAAACTATTCACATTTATACGGTAGATAATATTACATTGTTATTTCTTCAAAATTTATGAACTACCGTTATTTGGTACTGATTAAAGAAAAGAATCAATCATTCCCAGTATTAAATAATATAAATCGAATTAGTAGTTGTCTACCCTGAGATAGAGTTTTTCATGAGCAGATGTTAAACATAAACAACACACAAAATTATTCAAATATTACAATAATATAGACAACTCGTACTGATCGCCCAAATAAAGGGAAATTACTATTGCAAATAGAAACAAATATAACTAATAAGAAAAGATAACAGTACATTCAATGGTACCCATAACGTGTGGCTAGTTACATCTTAATCTTATGTTAAATACAAATAAAGAATCATAAAACATAGATCAGTACAATAAATGTCGCCAACAACTTGGGACATATGGAAATACTATATTTGCAATTAGTAACAGTACACTAAATGACGCAACCAACGTGTGGCTTTTAACCAATCCTGAACAGTTTCTTTAAACCAAGAACGGGAAGAAACTCGATTCAGTACAATATATAAAACATTAAATTTGGTCTACATATAAAACAGCAGTTTTGACCAATTGACTTTAAAAACAGTTTTAATGTACCGGTATTATTTTATATGGGATGATGATATATAAATACTATTGAAACATTGTAATATTCACAAAATAATAAAATATATTCTTGTACAAGAAGGATTATTATTATTAATTCCTTAAATTCGTAGTGACCGTCAATCAATGAATTTTTCGGTGAAGGGTTTGTGAGGATCGGTCTAAAAATATAACACAAATTTTAACTTATTTGTGTCGAAGTTTCGACAACGTTTATTGTCATCATCAGGTCAATTGACGCCAAACACAACTTTGTAATAAATTAAGTTAAAATTTGTGTTATATTTTTTGACCGATCCTCACAAATCCTTCACCGAAAAATTATTATTAATAATAATACAAAAATGTACAAGAAAAAATGAGCATATATGAATGTAAAATGAATAATGTAAAAAACTAATAAAAACAACAGAAAATATACATAAACAAAAAATGTTTGTACTCTTGAACAACTCAAGACTGGTAACTTACGCTTAAGGGGCTTAGTGAAAGGTGTTAACCCATTTGGGTAATTCCACTTGGGAGAGCGGAGTAAACTCTGCTAATTCAGCGGGAGTGGATAAGTTCTACTAGAGATCTTGTAATGTGGAGTGCAGGATGCGGGTTTGTATCATTATATTTTTAAGGCAACAAACAAGTTCTTTACGATGACGTCTTGTTCCTATCGCATTTTCTGGTACTTATTCTGGTTTCTTTTTTCAAAGATATTTTAGATTTATTCAATTATTACGTAAAAAGTATTCCCAAAATTGTGTGCTATATTATATTTTATTTGTATTTTTGCACATGCAATCAACAAAAATTGGCTATAGCGCACATCGCGTTGTAGACGTTTATGCATGTAATATAGGTAGTTCTGTTAACAAGCCCGTGCGTGTGCATGTGCAGGCGTGCAGCTATGTGGAGAATTTTCTTCGGCGCTATCGATGAACCCTATAATGATCTAACGACACAATGACTATTTATTTTACAAAGGTCGTGACTGTTTCACGTCGCCAGGACTAACTTCATTCGAATTTTTTGTCTCAGAATTCTAAATACTTTATAAGGTAGGGTAAATTTATGTTACAGTGAAAGGTATGTCATCATCAGGGGCGCTATAATCCTGGGCACCTCATGGTCTGTCCCTCAGGAAGCCTCACCAACTGCCTCTGTTCGATGCAACCACTCTGCATTCTGCTGCACTCCATCTCGCCGCCTCAACTTTGGCCTTCCCAATTTCCTTTGCCATCCGGGTCATACAGGAAGTGTCGCTTTACAAGGTCCTGGAGGTACATCCTGACATGACCTGCCCACCTCAGCCGCCCTATCTTTATCTTCTCGACTACGGTCATGTCGTGTAGCGTGTTATCTGACTCTTCATTGGTTCATTTTCTCCAGACTTTCCTATATATTCGTCTCAGTAGTTTCCTTTCAAATGTTGCCAGCGTACCCTCAGTATTTCTACTCAGAAACCGCGTCTCCGATGTATAAAATAGCACTGGAACACCACTGTCTGAAAGGTATGTAAGCAGGTGCGAGATACGTTGGGAACATATTGCGAAATATAAATTCAAATTACATTAACGGAGAAAAAATTAAACTGGAATATTTGCTGTGTACAGCGACGATATCTGAAGACGGGAATGAAGAGACAGAAATAAGTAGAAGTCAGCACCTTCAAGTCAAGAGTTATTCATAGGTAGACAAAAGTTCGCATACACAAAACTATCGTACGACCCATCCTGTGCTATGGCAGTGAAACCTGGATATTAACACAAAGAACAATTGAACGCCTGAAGATATTTGAAAGGAAATTCCTGAGACTGATCCTGGGCCCCAAACATAGAAATGGGAGAATACGACATGATAATAATACTGTCACTTCAACGAACCAACGATATGTTCGTACGTACGTAAAACAGAAGAAACTGAGAACACATAAAAGATTACTTATGGGGAGTATGGATGGCAAAAGACAAAAAGGCCGTCCAAGAAAAATATGGGAAGATGCTGTCGCTGTGGACGCTAGAGAAATGTTGGGAGTGAGAGGCTCGAAGTCCTTTGCTACTGACAGAGAAAGCTGGACGATCAGGGTAGAGTAGCCCAAGGCTCGCCTTCGGGCTGTAGCGCCATAGGAGAAAGAGGAGGAGGGGGAGGAGGGGGAGGAGGATTTGCTGTGTACACGTTCTTTGTTTAACTAGATGATAATCCAAGCTTGTCTCAGATAACCCCATCGCACTACCTCCCTCTGGCATTTACTTTTTTCACTTTCATTGATACTTCATTGTGCCTGCTTACCTCTGGACCTCTCTCTTCATTTAACTTTGAAACTCATAATTGTTATTTATATCTGCGGTTTCAGACTATTCGGTCGTCTCAATCAAGTTACGGGTAAACAGGTAATTTTCCTGATTGGTTGGTCGATTCTACCGAAAACTCTGGATCTTCCGACTTTAGGATAAACTTTTTAATTCAAGAAGTAAATGGACAATTATAAATATTAAATATTAAATGGACAAAATTGTAAACATTGTAACCAGGTGTAGAAGCTTATACCATGAGTATTTCGTTCGCGTCCAGGCGAATTGTCAATTTTCTGCAGTGAGGTGATACAGAATTTCCCTTACCTGAGAACGTGGTGACAATCCCTCAAGCTTTCCACTAAGAAGCTCACTGGGATATTAAAAAGAGGTAAAAATCCATTAGTATATGTTAACCTTTCACATCACTACAGATATACAGATAATTTATTATTTTACATTGAGAGAAACCTTGAAACAGCAAGAATGATGGAACGTAAACCTTATTTGTTATAGAAAAGGCAGTAGACGTAAAATCATTAAATAATTTCAGAATTATACGCTATGTGTATGTAGCCAAGAGATGAGGAAGCTATCCTAGTACTCTCTGGAAACTAGTTTTGTTAACTGTTAAAGATAATAGTGTTTAACATAAAAAACAATAACATTGAAAGAATAAATGTTGAACAAAATGAAAACATGAACAAATGGATTGTATAGAACCAATTTTGCTTTATTGTGTAACACAAATGTTAATAAAAAACTACAGCTTTTCTTCATAGGAATTATTTAAATAAAAGAACATATTAAATTATAAATTGATATAATAGACTCGCTACACGCAAAACATAAACACACACACACTCACTTACAGTAACTCGAAAGTTTATTGTACGCACAATGATAAACTGAACAGACCGTCAGGATGGATGCTTACATAACTTATTGGAATCACAATGATTGCTATTAGTTCAAAATGATTAAAGGATCATCCACGTAAATTATTTGTTTTACCACAAGTCGAAAACATAATTAAATCGAACGTATACATAATTAAATTGCTTACCAACACTAACGAGAAGGATCAAGACGGGTATAACAAAACTTCAATTGTGTAAATTTTTCTAAAATTTTCGGTCACTTATTATTGTCTAGCAACGATACTATTGTTAAAAAAAGACGGGTTTTGAATCTAAAATTTACTCAAAACACTCGTAGAATAAGATTTAATTTTGTAGTTATTGTAATTATATTATTTTTATTTTTAATAAAAATCCGTGGCTGCAAGTCGAACGTATCAAAAATCATGACTGAAATCTGAGGAGCTGTTTTTTATGTGGTGTCATACCAAGCAAATACATAGACACAAAGTTTAATGCATTTAGATTGTCACTGTAGTAAAATAAGAATACATTACATTCGAAATTCGTTTTCAGAATCATGGAATTTTGAATATTCTGCTTAAAAATGTGGCCAATGTATTACTCGGTTCAAACTTTACGAACGTACCCCGTTAAATTTTATATCCGTAAATCATATATAAAATTTTCAACTTGTAGAACAATTTGTGAGTAGATTTTCGTCTTACAAAAGACGATAGATTTTCGTGTTTGCTGACAAGCCACGGTTTTTCGATTTTTGTGACCAGACCTTCATCTAGAAAGGTAAACAGATCTGTATGTACAAACATTAATATATAAATAATAATATAGTAAATATTAATGTAAATATTTTATATTATATAGTTGAAAATATAAATATTGTATAAATATGAATATATAAACATACTGTATACATAAATTGTTATCTTCTTCTTCTTAGTCGCATCCTCTTCTATCCTGGGATGTCGAGAAGTTCCAGAGAGATCCTCACTGTTGCCCTGTCCTCCAAGAAGCCTTGTATATTGTCTTGCAATGTCGTTCTGGGCCTTTCTCTAGATCGTAGTCAAATTTCCTCGCCAAGTCAGTTCCAAAAATTTCCGTCCGGCTTTCTCTCTGTACTTTCTTCGAATAAGTGTGGTCTCGAGTGTGCAGGTTATTGGCCTACAGCACCCACAGCTTGGTGGAGCAGGTGCCTCCTGTGCATCCAGGTCTACATGGAGTTGCTTCAGCGGCCTGATATCATGGCTCAGCTTAGTCCCTGGGACTCTGAGTAAGCCCCAACCAGATTGCAACTCCGGAAAGAGAATGTCTTATTTCCTACAGTTCTCTACTATGAGCTATGGTTACATCGCCAATACTCAGTCATCAGAGCCTCGTCAGTGGTAACAGGGCGCGCCGGACGTAAAGACATCGCTCGGGGAGGTGAAGTTGACGGTTGTATAGGAGAGGCTATTTGAGACGCATCCCATTACTTATACCCCCATAAACTTTTATACAATATATAAAAATATTATATACAATATAGTATATTATATATTATAGAGTACATAAATGTACGGTATACATAAATATTATCTTCATATATGCTCAAATTGTTTTTGTTATTATTATTAATAATTATTATTATTAATTGTTTTTGTTATTATTAATAATTTTAAAAAACTTTTAACAAGGATATATTTTTGGTTTTGTAAATTACAAATGTTTCGATAGTAATCCAACTATTATCACATGATATATATTTATCAATAAATATGACAATAAATATATATCAAATGATGATAGTTGGATTACTATCGAAACATTTGTAATTTACAAAATAAAAAATATATTCTTGCTAAACGTTTTTTATTATTAATAATAACATAAATATTAATATTAATATTTTCGAAATAATAATATTTAACTTAAAGTATTTTCATCATTAAAATCTCCCCTGATCTGACTTTTAGCATACATAATAATTATTAATCTATTCTTTCCAGTTTACTATGTCTGGAATTGTTGGTTTTTTTTATTAGAAAGTTACAAAATACAGTGTTCACCTTAGAAACTATCAGCTGAATAAGAAAGTCTTCGTTTTACGTGAGCTTAGTAATTGTATGTAATGCTGAACTTTGTAGGAATACGGAACACACTGTGCCTCCACACGTTACTTGACCGGAAAATCCATCCTGAATTCCCTGAATTATCAGTAATTCCTTGAAAGGCCCTTATAATAGACGAAAAATTCGATCTTCGTGATGTTTTATTATTTTTTTAACATATCGGGGAACCATTATTCTAGTATCACATTAATTTATTCCACTTCCTCCGACTCGTGGAAACTTATTCTAAGTTTTCGTGTCGTTTAACAGAAACAAACAAATCCAATCCAACCGAAAGAAGAACACGCTAATGTATGCGCGTGCGTGTGGCATACCGGACGGCGTGGCAGTTGGTTTTGTACGAAATTATACGTTTGGTCCCGGGCTTACCCATGTTTTGTGTACCCTGAGTTTACTATAAAAAACATTTAATTATGGTTTGATACGCATTGTACAACAGGCATTAGGTGTAATTCAGTAGCGCTTCAGCGTTAATAATATACAATAATTAATTAAGGAAACATGTAACGCCTGCCCGAAAACACACAGCGCTGACCTGCACGATACCGAGAGTTCAGAAAACAAGCAGGGATTTTTAGATATCACATAACTGAAGAGAGGTGAAGAAACTTTGGGCACTGAAGAGCCATCACGTTTGTGTGAGAGTTTGTGTGTTTTGAATTGTCAGAGGCAAGAAGAATCACTGTTAGACCATAAGCATTAACATCGTCAGCATAGTTTTAAAAGTTAAACTTATATCATATTATTGTCTTCTGCTTTATAAATTATACCTACAGTAAATTTTAATATCTCTCTATAATTATAAATATATAAACCTCCGCTCCACAGTCCGTTAAGGACCAAGGCGTACCGCGCGGCTTTTGTGTTAGTGTGACGGTGTATGGCTAGTACTACGCGCCACCAGCTGCTAGTTACGGTATTCACGGCCAGGAGGCGGCGCTGTTATCTCAGCGCCTACTCAGTTTGCCTCACGACGCTGAGTGCACGCCGTATGGAGCCTCCGCCGGGAATTGAACCCGGGACCACGAGCGCATCAGTCGCCCGCGTTAGCCACTAGACCACCTGGAGGCTCAATTATAAATATATACTGTAAATTATACGACGTGTGTTCAAAAAAAGACCGAACTTTCACAATACCACGGCGGTATACGCAAAGAGCGTATACTCCGACAAATGGCGCTGACTAGCGGCAACTTTCGGAAACATCATCCCATCCAATATTCCGCTTCTTTCTACCATTGTTATGATTCTCACTGCAGCGTCTGAAGTTAATACGTGTTCTAACCTATCGGCGAATTTTTCCTGTAGTGAAAATGAAAGAGCTTGAAGAACAACGTAGAAAATTTACCATAGAAAATTTATAAAAGTCTTATAAGGCCACTAGCGAGTTACAGCTGTGAGACGTGGACACCATGCGGAAGAAATATGAAGATATGAAGAACTTGATACATTAATAAACAACGGAAACATAGTAAAGTTTATTTAGTCACAGAGAATTAGATGGCTAGACATAATTTATAGAATGGAGAAGACCAGAAATACGAGAGTTATCACAAAATGAAAACCATTGTAGTCTAGGACCAGAAGAAGACCGAGAAAGAGATGGATGGAGTGTGTTGAGGAGGACCTGCGAACCATGGGGGGAGGGGAGTCAGAGGATGAAACATTGTTGCCGAGAACAGAAAGGAATGGTGTAGGATTGTTGAGGAGGCCAAGTCTCATAGAGGGATAGAGCGAGCCAGAGGAAGAAGAAGAATTTGAACAGCAAAATAAAAAAGCCACAAACGTAAGTGTAGGAAGCATAATCTTCAAATACAGATTGACATCAAATTGTGTAAATAATTCGCTCGTTGCATATTAAAAACTCCTGCCTCGTTTTTATTTACGCATGTTTATTGTTGTTGTTCTGCAAAGTTATTATACGCGTATTTAGAATCTGCACTGGAATACGTACGCTGAACTGTCGTTTAATGTTATGGTGTGTTTGGCAAGAGTGAAACACCTGACAGGCTGCCGGGTGATACATTAAATCCAACCTATTACGAACACTTTAAGTAGGCCTACACGATCAAACGCGGAAATCTCCATTATGTCGCAGCACCTGTCAGACATTTACATCCTATAAACGAACGTACTGTATTTTCATTATTCATGCGACCGCACGGGTCAAGTGTTATAGTTCATAACTTTCAGTCACGAGCGTTTACAAAACGTTTGCTCGATCGTTTTTCAATTGTGTGTTTAAATCGAAAAGTAGGAACACGTTTGCGCGCCAATGAAAGCACAGAATTATGAAAGGATGTGTCATTTACAATGCAAACACATAAACGTAAACACTACGTAATACTAAATACGGGAGTAGGATACATGTAGGAAATAGGGCACATTATGCCAACAGCAAACTATTGAGAAGCAAACTCGTTAGTCGTGACAAAAAAATAAAAATAAACAAGACACTTATCAGACCAGTTGTTACTTATGGAGGCATGACATGGATGCTGATAAAAAAGGAACAAGAAACTCTAAGAAGGTTTGAAAGAAAGATCCTAAGACGTGTTTATGGCACGGTTAAAGGAGATGGTGAATGGAGAATCAGGATATAGATAAGTTACTGAATCACGAAGACATTGTAATATTCATAAAGGCTCAACGAATACAGTGGTTAGGTTACCTAGAGCGGATGGATAATCAGCGTATGCCAAATAAAATTCTGAGGGCACAAGTCGATAAAAGTAGAAGAGGGGCCGACCTAGGATAAGATGGTTGGACGATGTGGTAAAAGATCTCAGAAGAATGGATGTGACGTTTTGCACTAAGATGGCAATGGACTGGAGGCTCTGTAGAAGACGGGAAATACGGGAATAAAGAGTAGCCCTAAATTATAACACCAGAACTTAGCTTCGATGTATCTGTGTGTTTATTATTGAACGAGTGAAACAAGTTCTCAGTTTTAACACCACGTTCGACATTTGTCTGTCTGTCTATCTGTCTATCTGACTGTCTATTTGGGGTGTTTCCATTTTCATTCCTCTGGCGCTACAGCCCACGATAATCCTTGCCCCCCCCCCGACTAGTCGCCTCCAAACACCTCGGTCCTCCACCCTCCTCCTCCAATCCCCGATACCTTTCTTCCTTTCCTTCTTTGGACATCTATTGCTTTCTATTAATTATATTCCCTCTAAGAATTGCTTTGGGCATTCTGTCGTCCTCCATGCGCATATGCACATCACATGTCTGATCCTCATAGACTCGATGTCTATTTGGGGTATGTCTTACGATAACATTTGAACGCATCAACCTATTCATAAAGCTTTACATGCGCGTCCACACTTTTATCCTACATAACTCTATTGTGTTTTAAATTGATCCCCCCCCCCAAAATGGGGGTGTGGGAAGCAAAAATGTGATGGGTTAAAATTGTGAAAACAAAAATCGCAAAACTCCATGTTGGGCGTCAAAAGAACAGTTTAACCGCAGTCTGAATATAGCGTTTAATTTCTTCAGTTTCAACAATTTTGTACGTCAGGGCACGAAAAATGGGTGAAAATTTTGATAACATCGCAAAAATTCACGTGGGGTATCAAATTAAAGAGAATTCTAACTAACATCAGAATTTTATAAATTTCAAACTTTTTGGGGACCAGAGCCCAAAAAAGAGATTCGAACTTTGAAAAAATTCTGGACATTCAACAGAGTGTCAGACTAAGAGAAACTGTAATCGAAATGTGAATGGTTTTAGAATGTTTAGTGTTTATTGCATGATTGTCTACTCTACAATTGTTTTATTACGAAAGAAATATAGAGTAATCGGGATTTTTGTAATTTTTTCCACAACTGAAAAATTATCTAATATTAAAGTTTACGCAATAATAAATATTACAGAACGCTCTCTAACAGTCGAGAGTGTCGTTCTACACGTTTCTCGGTTAGCCGACCAGGTGTTGCATCTCGGTCAAGGCCGCACAGACAAGATCCCTCTAGTCTCTTCGAGTGCTTGTCAACTACGCAAATTGTGCTGGCATGGAAAATTATTCTGAAACATCTGCAGGCTATATGTAGGCGGCAGCGGCTGGTTTAAGAGTTACTTACAGCTGGCGATCTATTCAAGTGCGGATCGAAGTATTGTGGCGGAGTGATTATTGTATTATAATTATTGTGTAACTCTAATAGTTGACATTATTATTGCGTGTAGACAAATTTAACTAGAATAACTGTATGGGAGTATCGTGTTTATATCAAATTGTTATTTGTGACTAATTAAAGCTGGTTATTAGTGACTTCATTGGTGTCTGTATTTTGTTTCCACTGTACCACACGACGATCATTGAGACCGTCGTAACAATATTTTTATTACATATTTATTACAAACTAAAATATTATATTACATAATGGTATAAAAAATATTTTAAGAATTGTATAATTACATACAATTTTAGTATGAAAAGCGTGGGCGATCCGCTGAAGTCACTAAAGCAGTGATGATAACGGGATGATAACACTTAAACACACACGACCGATTACGTATCGACGACGAAACTTAGGACAAGCACGTCTGTTTTGTCTGGCAGAGGGACGGAAGGAAGTAGACTGGATTTGAAAATAAAAGAGAACTGGAGCAAATACTGTACACATTCCATTAAACAAATTCAGTGTAATCTACTGTACCCTTAATAATGTAACAGTGAAACAATTTTTCACAGGTTTTCCCTGCAAGCTTATTCTCAGTTAAAACGATACTTTATTACACATTTACTTCTTCTTCTTCTTATGTCTTCAATCTTAAGATTGGTTTGCAGCAGATTTCCATTGTGATCGATCTTGTGCTTTCCTCTTCATTTCCTCATAAGTTTCATAATTTACGACATCCATATTTGCTTTACATACAGCAACCTTGGTCTTCCCTTATATCCTTTATCTTCTACTGTTCCGCCCATCACCAATTTTAGCAGCCCTTCATGCCACAGTGTATGTCAAATAAGTTCCAACCTTCTTCTAATTATGCTTTTCAACAAACCCCTCTCATTGACAATTCTGTTCAGCACCTCTTAATCTGTAATTTTGTCACACCATTTTATTTTTAGCATCTTGCGATAACATCATATGTCAAAGCTGTCAAGTTTCTTTTTTCCATCGTACCTATTTTCCACGATTCGCATCCATAATGACAATGCTCCATATGATACTCATTAGGAAACGTTTCCTTTTATTAAAGGAGTCACTGCTTGTTGTTAGTATCCTCCATTTTTTGTTAAAAACAATCTTAGCCTTGTTTATCCTGCTAAAAATATCTCTTTCACTTCGACCACCCTTAGTAATTTTGCTGCCCAAGTATGTAAATTCGCTCCATCCCGAAGGGGCTCTTCTCTTAGTGCAATGTTTAGCTTCAAATGTTCTTTTCTTCCACAAATCATAACTTTGGTTTTAGTCCTATTTATTTTCATATTATATTGTTTGGTTATCAAAGTAAAAATTAAAAAGTAAAAATTGAGTAATAATTATTAAACTGGTTTTCCAAGCTAATGCCGCAGGCCGCATGAAACGCTGTCGCGACCCGCATGCAGCCCTTGGAAATCCGCCATTTGGAAATCACCGGCCTAGGTGTCTACGTCAGCGCATTTTATCCCATTACAGTTGTATTCCCCCCCTCCATCAAAATACAATTTTCAAGTTTTTATCACAGAAAGAAAACACAGGGAAAAAGCAGTATGGAGAAACATACATGACTTCCATGTCCTAAGATTTATATTTAAAACCATTTTCGAAATAAAATGTTTCCATAGAAACTACTTCTTTCTTCAGCCTTAACCAGAGTACTTTGACGATATTCTTTTAATGATATTGTGACACGTTATTGTTGTACCACTTAAAACTGTTTTAAAAACGTTTGTTTGTTTCACTTGAATGACTACGATGTTTCTGTGTTTTATCGTGTGGAGGTAACGGCTGGTATTCACATTAAAAAAATATCGGTATGCAGAACCATACATGACTTCCATGTTCTAAGATTTATATTTAAAATCATTTTCGAAAAGAAATATACCCATACAAACTACTTCTTTCTTCAGCCTTAACCAGAGTACTGTGGTCACTAACCTATACCACCTCACGTTAGCGGACTCGACTTTCACTGATGGTGGCAGTCGATGACACTGCCGAAACGTCTGGTTTTGCAGAAAACATTGGACCACGGCCAAACAGCCCAGGAAGGAATTTTAACAACAAACTACTTCTTTGTTGCCGATAACGTAGTACACATATTAAAAATTATCCCCTCCCTCTTCAACTATCATTTTAATTTATAGAAAATTACCCCCTCCCCTTCAACTACCCTTTTCATTTATAGATATTTCATCTACCTTTCTACAATGGATTATTATGACCTTCTTTTCATGATACTTTATTTATCAAAATTAACTACTTTACTCTTGTTAACACGTAAAACGTTGCAGGTAAACTACTCTTTTTCCTTAACAGATCTTCACCAAAATCAATAGACCTTGAATCCTCTACAACTCAGACATACATGCAAAAAATTATTTGATTCTGTTTGAATTTGCGGCAGTTATCGTTCGCCATAGAAAAAATTCTACACAGGCACACAGACACACAGAGAATGAGTATGAACACAGACGTAATTGCACAAACGCAGGGGATACGTACACCACTACGGAGGGACATAAGAATGGCTTCAATAACAGTCCACCGGCTTTCTGTTGCAAACGTCGAGACCGGCAATATTCTGAATGGCGTGCAAAGGTTACCGACTACAAATCCTGTAGGCTTCACGAAAACCGGAACGGGCGACTGAACACACACACTCACTCACACATACAGATCACTCAAGTACAAACGTTCATTATTGTGCAGGTAACATTACATATTCATTATATGTAAAATGTTTCAGGTAAAGTACTCCTTCCCTTCAACCGATTTTCACCAAAATCAATTGATCTTGAGTCCTCTACAGCTCGGGCATATATGCAAAAAATTATTCGATTCTGTTTGAATTTGCGGCAGTTAGCGTTCGCCATAGAAAAAATTCTACACACAGACACTTTTCAGAAAATGACTTTTCTTCATGTTTTGAGGGTAGTACAATCAGAATCAGCCCTTATCTCGAACACGATTTTTTTCGCCATCACCATACTCTTTATGGAACATAGAACTAAAAATAATTCTAACATCTATTAACGATATATGATAACAGGCAGACAATAAACTGCTTGGAACTGGATCGCTTGACCGAGAACGACAATCAGGCTTTCCAGTAATAAACGCAGTAATTCCGATTTACATAACAAATATCGCAGACAAATTATGCCCGTAAGCTGAAGAAATATAACAAATTTGCTATTCATGGTGAGAATAATCTTGGACGTGATGTTTCACCGCTGTAGCTTTACGAAAGTGATCCTCGAATTAGTCAGACAACCGAAACTGGAATGTAAATCGAAATAATTGTAAACCGATCACCGGTTGCGGTCACCTTCGCGGACAGCTGGGTGACTTTGTTTGTAGTTCGTTACGTTATCCGCAGCAGCAGTAGGAGAGAACGGACAGTTTTTGCTTTCAGTCACCGCAACCTTCCACGGAGACAGCGTTAATAATGAGATTAATGGTCCAAGGATACCGTTCATTGGTTTAAGTGAAATAAACAAGTGTAAATACACACTGATTAAATTAATACGCAGATAAAAACGGTAGTGTTACCTGCCTGTTACGGTGAAAGCTACAGTAACGAAGCTTGAAGGGGACACACGATGTGTGTGTGCGCGCGCGCTACGTATACAGTACGCGTACATTGTACTTGTCATTTCGATGTTGGTCATAAGAGCCTTACTGGTCAGCGTTTATTTTGAGCGAAAATCAAAATATATTAATCTTCTTCTTCTTCTTCTTCTTCTTCCTTCCGTTTTTATACGAATAGCTTATCAGATTTTGGCTTTTACGGAGATGTGGCTGATGACGAAGGCTGCCAGCTCTGGGGTCCCCAATCTCTTTGGCAGTCTACCCATAAACACTCAACTATTGAGCAGGTCCATCGTATCACTGGTGTAATTGAGCGGTCACTGAAAGAAAATTAAATATGCACAGTAATATTTTTGGATGCGACCAAGCTTCTGATAAAATGTGGCACGAAGGTCTGACACATAAGACGAGAAAACTCACCTGTTCTGTTAAGCCAAATCCTCAAATCGTGTATTTCAGAACGACAATTCAGTAAAGTGTGGTGTTGATTATTCTGAGTTTCGGAATATTTTAGCTGGGATACCGCAAGGGGGGATCTTTATATTTATTTATTATTCCGGCTGTACAATGTTTACACATTTTCGTGAACCATAGATTACAAAAGTGATTGAATTATCATCTTCCACTGCCCCTTGTCCATCCAAAGATGTTCTTCAATTTCTCGTTCCCTCAGTACAGTCTGAATTTCTTCTATCCAGTTTTCCTTCTTCCTAGTGGGGTCCATTCCGTAACTCTCCTTGGCAATCTTTCCTGTGGCATTCTTTTCATGTGTCCATACCATTGTAATTTTTTTGTTTGGACAATTTTTAAAAGTTTGTGAACAATTGAATTTTTCACATTCATTCTGTAATTAATGATTTAATTTCTAATGTAATTTATAAGAGGGGTCTTTTTGTTTTTAAATTTCCGGGCACAAGAAGGTGGTAACTTGTTTGATGTTGCGTTTCAGCAGCCGTATGTTCCTGCATCTGCGGGCGTCTTCTTCTAGACCACTGATCATCAGCAACGACGGTGATGCTGACAGACGGTCATTTAAGAGGACTACCGCAGATCTGACTGAACCTAACCTAAGACAACCTAAGACACCCAACCATCATAGCACTTCTCGACATCCGAAAAGCTTTTGACTCCGTCTGGCATAACGGCCTCAGATTTAAAACCCTCGGATGGCATTTCCCCCCAAACATCATAAAATGGCTTTCGCAGTTCCTGGATGGCCGAACAGCTCAAGTCCGAGTTAGCCAGCATCTCTCGGCACCTTTCCAACTGCACGCTGGTGTTCCCCAGGGCTCAGCCATTAGCCCGCTACTATACATCATCTTTACAAAAGACACACCTCCCCCCCCACCCGCCTTAGCCTAACATAACCATCAGCAGGCTTGGCCCAATATGCAGATGATACTGCATACTGGGTCTCCCATCAACGTCACCAGCGAACCATCACACACCTGCAGGATATGTTGGAGACTTTCTTTGAATACTGCAACACTTGGAGAATCACCGTAAACACGGACAAGACCCAACTTTGTGTTTTCGACCGCACAGGACGAAACATGAGTCACTTTTTTCAAAATCCAGTCCGTGTTGGCCTATCAAATATAATTCCGAAGTGTGACTGCAAATACCTGGGAGTCACCCTTGACACCACACTGACCTGGCGCCAACACATCAAGAAAATTAATGACCAAGCGCGAGTCCGAATCCGAGCACTACGCATGCTTAGCACAAACGATCGCTGCTCCAGTGAACTACTCAGCAGGATCTACACCACTTGCATCAGGCCTATAATAACGTATGCACACCCGATCCTGCTGACGACTGAGACCAACAAAATCGACGCATACAGAATCACAGAACGGCGGGCCCTGCGCCTCATCTACCGCCGTCCTTTTATCACCAAAACCCCAAATACGACCTTATATGCCCTTAATAAACACTTCCCTGACCTGGACACATTCCTACACAAAATAAACTGGAAATACACTAAGACAGCAAACACCCGACCAACATTACAAACCCTCCTCACCCCTCACCCGTCTAGGGTCCTCCTCTATCGAAATAGAAAAATTAAAAATAATATAAAAAACAGAAAATAAACAATAAAAAGAATATAAAAAATCCTAAATCAACCTGTCCTCCTGTTTCTTCCTACAACTTAAAAAAAAAAAAAAATCTCATTTCCCTACATCTTCAACGTCGTCGCTACCCTTAAATTAATAAAAACAAAACCCTCCATTTTAGCCCAATTAAAACCCAACAACCTGTTCCTTAACCCGCCCATGCCCTTGACATCACTTCGACGCTTCTCACTAACTTTAGCGTCAATTGCTGCAAACGACACTGGTAATACAGTCCGTAAGTTTGGCACTGATTACCCCACCGCCCCCTCTCCTTGAGGCTACAAACACCTGTACACCAACATCCGCCCTTTTCGCTGGTAACAACACCTTCTCATCGCCCGGACATTGCTGGCGTACGCTACCTACCCACATATCCATTTCCACATGGCTGAAGGGAGCTTGCTCCAAAACAGCCGGAGAGGACCAGTTTGGTCCTCAAAAAAAAAAAAAAAATCTGACTGAAACACCAGCCTGAATCGTAGCCTAACGTCCGTGAGTTTGAAAACAAGAGTGAATATTAAACTGACACAGTACAAGTTAGCGGATACCCGACCTGGCAGGACATTAAATGACATATTCCGGACAATACGATGGAGACACACAGTATGCAGTATTCACAGTACGAGGTGTCCGGGCTGCTAATCGCAGTTTATGGGGGGTATCGTCGTGCTAACTAATTCACGAGTCACCGGTATCAGTGTAGTACACGGAACAGACGAACGGCCCATTTCTCGGAACGTGGAAACAGGTTTGCGTCAGGAAATGTGCATAAATTTGTCAGCACTAAAACGAAAGTACGTTCAGGGCGAGTGCATAAAAACACAAAAATGTATTACATATTTCATTTGAGGCGACGTTTCCACATGTGTCAAACGCATTAAACGCCGGGACGCTGCGTAATATACAGCTCAGCGGACTGCGTTCGCATAATGTTTACTGCCGCCGAGTGCATAAACGCGTCCGAAAGCGATTAGGAAAATTTGTTTTAAAAATTAATTTACAGTTCGAACGAGGCAACAGTTTTATTACTCCGCTTGAGTTCTTGTGTATGTGTGTGTGTGTGTACGTGTGTACGCACGCTGTAATAAAACAACTACATGCCGGCGACAAAGGTGTCGTAAAGATAAAGTCAAAACTAAAGTCACAAAGTTTCGTCGTTGCTCGTATAATTTTCGTTTTAATTTCCGACTGGTAAGTCATCTCCGCGTTGGTGACCGTCTGTGCATAACTTACTCGTCTCTTACAGTCTGATCTAATCTTGTTTTCTGTATAAACACACACACACATACACTAAACGTCTATATCAGTCTGCTGGAGAGTAAGACGAAATTTAACTGCGCACCGAAGATTCCACGCGGTAAATTGCCCCGCTGATATACGGCTCTTGTAATCCGTGTGCGCGCTTGTCAAAAGGTTGACGACTTCGTGAAATGTGTAAATTTTGTTTTTTACAACCGCCAGCGTACGATCTGCACCCATCTGTAAGGTTACAACGATGCAAAAGTGTGATGATGTCTGACTCTGACAAATTGTTGACGTTTAACGTTCACTGTCAACGGCTGCAGTTTAACTTCTAGAGTAATTGTCTCCCACGATTGTAATTAATGTTAATACTGTAGAAACGTAGTAAGTTACATTGAACTCGCCTGTCTTGAGAAAAGTCAAAAATTTAAGTTCTCCACACGTAATAAAAGGCGCTTATTCGAAAAGGTAATTTGTATAGTAAATGTGATCTTGAATATGTTGTTTGGCTAGTAGCAAACCAGTTCAAACACTATCACGTTATTAAGCACTACAGACTACAAGCAGAATCTGCTATGTATCTCAGACCATCGATGGCGTATATAGAATTTGGCCTTGGTGGGGGGGGGGGTAGGCTTTATACAAAAGAAAAAACAAGTTAAGACTAATCAACATTACTATCTTTAAAGTGGCTGAAACCAGTCCCATTAAAGTGAAAGGTAATAACACAATAACAGTACGCGTTATTGAATCGTTGTTTACAATACAGACAATACTTAATTCATTTTCCTATTTTCATATTTCTAACGTATACGCTAATAAACCTGTTTGCACATTTATAAAAGAGTTACTACTATATTACTGTACACAGTTCAAAAATTAATAAAACAGCCTAAAGATTTAGAGATTAACGGAATTCATCAACTTTTTCGATCTACCCTCCGATGGGGGTTCCGGTCTCGCTAGCCCCCTTCCCCAGTAAATACACCCCTGGTAACAAACCGGTACAAACACTATCACGTTAATAAGCACAACAGACAATAAGAAGAATCTATTATGTATCTCAGACAATAGTTTTTAGAAAATGGTTTGAAAATGTTGACAAATGACAAATATCGAGCAATGTAAATATGTGTTTAAAGGTAAGACTCGCCTTTGAGTGTAAAATATTTGACTGTTAATTTAACTTTCTTGAAATAAGAACGCTAATTGAGATATATACTCTTCTGAATAGAGGATTTGGAAATTCTTCATCACGTTGTGTTTTCTAACTTTGATTTTTGTGACAAACGTTCAATTAACATTTTATGTGTGAGCTCCTCCAGCCATAATATTTTGTATTAGTTGGCGTCTATAATAATAAAGCATTAGATGTCATGTACTTGTATATAATGTTACGACGGTCGCTCGGCTGGTCGTGCTTGTATTAGTTGGCGTCTACAAGAATAAAGCATTAGATGTCATGTACTTGTATATAATGTGACGACGGTCGCTCGGCTGGTCGTGTTTGTATTAGTTGGCGTCTACAATAATAAAGCATGAGATGTCATGTACTTGTATATAATGTGACGACGGTCGCTCGGCTGGTCGTGTTTGTATTAGTTGGTGTCTACAATAATAAAGCATTAGATGTCATGTACTTGTATATAATGTTACGACGGTCGCTCGGCTGGTCGTGTTTGTATTAGTTGGCGTCTACAATAATAAACATTAGATGTCATGTACTTGTATATAATGTTACGACGGTCGCTCGGCTGGTCGTGTTTGTATTAGTTGGCGTCTATAATAATAAAGCATTAGATGTCATGTACTTGTATATAGTGTTACGACGGTCGCTCGGCTGGTCGTGTTTGTATTAGTTGGCCACTACAATAATAAAGCATTAGATGTCATGTACTTGTATATAATGTTACGACGTCCGCTCGGCTGGTCGTGTTTGTATTAGTTGGCGTCTATAATAATAAAGCATTAGATGTCATGTACTTGTATATAATGTTACGACGGTCGCTCGGCTGGTCGTGCTTGTATTAGTTGGCGTCTACAAGAATAAAACATTAGATGTCATGTACTTGTATATAATGTTACGACGGTCGCTCGGCTGGTCGTGTTTGTATTAGTTGGCGTCTACAATAATAAAGCATTAGATGTCATGTACTTGTATATAATGTAAGACGGTCGCTCGGCTGGTCGTGTTTGTTTTAGTTGGCGTCTACAATAATAAAGCATTAGATGTCATGTACTTGTATATAATGTTACGACGGTCGCTCGGCTGGTCGTGTTTGTATTAGTTGGCGTCTATAATAATAAAGCATTAGATGTCATGTACTTGTATATAATTTTACGACGGTCGCTCGGCTGGTCGTGTTTGTATTAGTTGGCGTCTACAATAATAAAGCATTAGATGTCATGTACTTGTATATAATGTTACGACGGTCGCTCGGCTGGTCGTGTTTGTATTAGTTGGTGTCTACAATAATAAAGCATTAGATGTCATCTACTTGTATATAATGTTACGACGGTCGCTCGGCTGGTCGTGTTTGTATTAGTTGGCGTCTACAATAATAAAGCATTAGATGTCATATACTTGTATATAATTTTACGACGGTCGCTCGGCTGGTCGTGTTTGTATTAGTTGGCGTCTACAATAATAAAGCATTAGATGTCATGTACTTGTATATAATGTTAAGACGGTCGCTCGGCTGGTCGTGTTTGTATTAGTTGGCGTCTACAATAATAAAGCATTAGATGTCATGTACTTGTATATAATGTTACGACGGTCGCTCGGCTGGTCGTGTTTGTATTAGTTGGCGTCTACAATAATAAAGCATTAGATGTCATGTACTTGTATATAATGTTACGACGGTCGCTCGGCTGGTCGTGTTTGTATTAGTTGGCGTCTACAATAATAAAGCATTAGATGTCATATACTTGTATATAATTTTACGACGGTCGCTCGGCTGGTCGTGTTTGTATTAGTTGGCGTCTACAATAATAAAGCATTAGATGTCATGTACTTGTATATAATGTTAAGACGGTCGCTCGGCTGGTCGTGTTTGTATTAGTTGGCGTCTACAATAATAAAGCATTAGATGTCATGTACTTGTATATAATGTTAAGACGGTCGCTCGGCTGGTCGTGTTTGTATTAGTTGGCGTCTACAATAATAAAGCATTAGATGTCATGTACTTGTATATAATGTTACGACGGTCGCTCGGCTGGTCGTGTTTGTATTAGTTGGCGTCTACAATAATAAAGCATTATATGTCATGTACTTGTATATAATGTTACGACGGTCGCTCGGCTGGTCGTGTTTGTATTAGTTGGTGTCTACAATAATAAAGCATTATATGTCATGTACTTGTATATAATGTTACGACGGTCGCTCGGCTGGTCGTGTTTGTATTAGTTGGTGTCTACAATAATAAAGCATTATATGTCATGTACTTGTATATAATGTTACGACGGTCGCTCGGCTGGTCGTGTTTGTATTAGTTGGCGTCTACAATAATAAAGCATTATATGTCATGTACTTGTATATAATGTTACGACGGTCGCTCGGCTGGTCGTGTGTGTATTAGTTGGTGTCTACAATAATAAAGCATTAGATGTCATGTACTTGTATATAATGTTACGACGGTCGCTCGGCTGGTCGTGTTTGTATTAGTTGGTGTCTACAATAATAAAGCATTAGATGTCATGTACTTGTATATAATGTTACGACGGTCGCTCGGCTGGTCGTGTTTGTATTAGTTGGTGTCTACAATAATAAAGCATTATATGTCATGTACTTGTATATAATGTTACGACGGTCGCTCGGCTGGTCGTGTTTGTATTAGTTGGTGTCTACAATAATAAAGCATTAGATGTCATGTACTTGTATATAATGTTACGACGGTCGCTCGGCTGGTCGTGTTTGTATTAGTTGGTGTCTACAATAATAAAGCATTAGATGTCATGTACTTGTATATAATGTTACGGCGGTCGCTCGGCTGGTCGTGTTTGTATTAGTTGGTGTCTACAATAATAAAGCATTAGATGTCATGTACTTGTATATAATGTTACGACGGTCGCTCGGCTGGTCGTGTTTGTATTAGTTGGCGTCTACAATAATAAAGCATTAGATGTCATGTACTTGTATATAATGTTACGACGGTCGCTCGGCTGGTCGTGTTTGTATTAGTTGGTGTCTACAATAATAAAGCATTATATGTCATGTACTTGTATATAATGTTACGACGGTCGCTCGGCTGGTCGTGTTTGTATTAGTTGGTGTCTACAATAATAAAGCATTATATGTCATGTACTTGTATATAATGTTACGACGGTCGCTCGGCTGGTCGTGTTTGTATTAGTTGGTGTCTACAATAATAAAGCATTAGATGTCATGTACTTGTATATAATGTTACGACGGTCGCTCGGCTGGTCGTGTTTGTATTAGTTGGCGTCTACAATAATAAAGCATTAGATGTCATGTACTTGTATATAATGTTACGACGGTCGCTCGGCTGGTCGTGTTTGTATTAGTTGGCGTCTACAATAATAAAGCATTAGATGTCATGTACTTGTATATAATGTTACGACGGTCGCTCGGCTGGTCGTGTTTGTATTAGTTGGCGTCTACAATAATAAAGCATTAGATGTCATGTACTTGTATATAATGTTACGGCGGTCGCTCGGCTGGTCGTGTTTAAACAATGGAAAACAAATAGAATCCATTTAATTAAAATTTGAATAATTAAAACAAAAATAAACACTTATATGCTACAATTCTTCAAGCTTACGATTGTCTAACACACAGTAGTTTTACGCACAATAAATGTCACTTATTTAACAGTGTCCCGCAAACAATATTTCAGAGTCACAATAACAACTCCCATAACGCACCGCAATATCACAAAACTAAATTAACTCCAAGTCCAGGTCCAGGTGCTGGGAGCACAGATACAGACGTGTCCCAGTGGTCGCAGTGTCCGAGCGAGCCCGCTGACTACCTGACGCTCTTGCGGTGCTTGGTAGCTAACTCCGTTTCTGAATACTAACCCCCTGCTGTGCGGTGTAGTATGTGGCAAAAATCATCTGGACGCCGGCAGAATAATCGACCACCGTCTGGAAGGCGCGTCTGGAATGGTGTAGAGCATTGCGTAATTGTGTCGCTCACACAGCGTGTTCAAAACGTCACGTAGATACAAATGTTCTATATCTCCTCAGCGGAGCAATATAAAAGGATCAGGAGCGCAGCCAGAATTTCCTTCGGAAGAGATTAAATTTTTTATGAATAAAACTAGACAAACTTAACAAAAATGAATTAAAAATTCTGATGGTGAATTAACCATCAGTGCAGTAATATTTACACGAAGCGATTTCGTACGTAAAATAACAATGTTGATAACCATATAATATTTAATTCGACTTATATTTTTACCAACACATGTTTTTAAGAATTGAGATTTTCGATTTCTTTACTGTGACGGGAATAACTAGGCGAGAAGAAAGCAGCTAATGAATACTAAAGAACCAATAACAGATTACATCAGAAGGAAAACAGAAAGAATGGGAAGAACATTAACCAACTGAAACAAGACATTTTCATGGAAACTGCGAAAAGACCTAAAGATAACTTGATGACTTACCTTCAAGCGAAAGAAGGAATGTTATTTTAGTTAATTATGTAGGCCTATTCTACTACAGAGAACTTGACAAGCAGAAAAATCTTTTAAATAATGTGGTCGGGGGCGGGAGCATTCGTTCAACAGTGCACAGGCAAGTGCTAACTACAGTTATGATGAGGAGGATGAGGAGGAGGAGGAAGAAGATCAGGAGGAGGAGGAGGAGGAGGAGGAGGACGACGACGACGACGACGACGACGCCGATGAAGAAATTTAAACGTAGAAATAACGATTACCAACCGATTTATAGCTAGTAAGCTCCCTGAGTTGCAGATCTTACTCACTGTTTTCAACAAAATACACTTATGATTAGATACATTTCAATATTAGATAATTTTTCAATCGTCACAAAAATTACGGAAATCCCGATTACTCCACTGGTTTTTTTGTTTAGTAAAATAACAATTGTAAAGCAGACAATAAACTATAAAATTTTCAATTACTGCATCTTTTTTGTAGCTGAATTTATAACCATAATGGCCAAAATTTCCAAACATTTAGTTCTAGCTCGTAAGCTTATATATTTTCCATAGATATCAATTGATTAATACTATTCACGTATATACATAACTGATTATAATGTGTCCATTTTTACAACATAGCTTTCAAAGTTTTGAAAGTGTCCAAAAATTTCATGGGATGTTGGCAAATAGTAACTTTGTCAAGTTTTTAAAGATTCCGAGTTTGTATTTCGAATAAAATTCTTTGATAACTTGATGTCCCACGTACATTCTTATAATTTTCTAAAATTAGGATTTCTATTTTGGCCCGTGTCAGCCTAAAATTAAACAAATTTCAAAGTAAAAAATGCGTTCAAATTTCGGATAAAATCCTTTGAAACTGATACACAGCCTGCACTCCTAAAATTTTGAAATTCGTAGAACCGAATATTATATTCAGGTTTCGGTTGAATGATTTTACGATTTTAAAACTTTCGACCTCACAAATTATTCCCTATTACTCACATTTTTTGTTGAGGGGGAGGAGGATCAACCCAAAACAATAGAAATATATTTGTAAATGTTTAGGCAAGCGTACCAGGTTTTACGAAGGATGCATTCAAAAGACATCGTGGGACATACCCTAAACAGGTATATTGACAGAGGAATGCCAAACGGTCGAATTAACACTGAGAACTCTGTTTATTCATTTATTATTACTCAATTATTATCACTTTACTGTTTCAGTTATTAGTTTTTGTTTACTAAAATTAATTTCTTAAACGTTATTTTGCCTTTTTTATGGTACAATTTACAGCCATCGTTCTCGTATATTAGAACGTATACAACCCGAACACATTAGTAAATCGGATTTCATCTTGAATAGATGTTTATGCGATATTTCAAAATAGGTGCCTCTAACAATCCAACATGACATTATATGTAGATACACAACCGGTAATATAAATACATTAAGAATACAGTTATGTCTTAGGCGAAGCAGATGGCTAATTGGTCAGTCAGGTACAGGAGGCGATTTCCGACACAATCATGAAACTAGTACTCTGTTCCTGCTGGTTACGCAAAATGTATTACGTCAACTAGTGTTATTGAGAGATCTTCCGAACAGTTACCTGTTCACTGTAGGCTAATCGACATAAGCTTCTTAGCATATGATAACTGACCGTAATAATAAGTTATGCTAAGTACTGAGAGAGGCGATTCATAACTTTGCTGAACAATATCAGTTTCTAAAAGTGCAAAGTAGCAATTTAAAACGTTTATATTTATTCCTCAATAATTATTGGTAACGTTGCCACCAACGTTTCAGATGAATACTGGACGTTCCCATGTGTAGTTGCGGTCACTTTCCTGATTCTTATCCTATGTAACCATCGAGGTCACCGGTAAGGTGTTCCCGCCGAGATCATCTGATTTAGATCGACCGTTCCCCCTAGCAAAGCGATGGCAAACCAGCGAGAGGTACCTTGCCTAGTATAAGCCCTCTCCAACAATGGCGTTCGGATCCGCCGTTAAACTGTAGGTCCCATGTACCTGTGAGAGACTCCGTAACACACGCACCACGGGTATATGCGGGGAGGGTAAAAACCAGTCGCAAGACTGACGACTCCAGGGGTCCTATGTAACCTCAGATGTTATTCAGTAATAAATCTAATTAAAATTTAACTTTTTTATTTTCGTTGCAAAATGAAGGCTCACACGTTCATATTCAAAGAAGAATTTCTTAAATGAAAGACTTTTGTAGAGAGGTGACCTATCTCGGAGAATACCAATGTTATTAACACTTATTCGTTGAGGGCAATAACATTCTTATTATTCTGTTATACCCTGTTAAAACGTTAAGGTTAACATTTCGTTATTCACTGAATCTAATAGCTCAATAATATTTAACATAATTTGGATGATTTTGTCAGTTTTAGTGGACTAAATGTAATCATGACTGGAGTTCTGCCTTACAGCCTTACTCCCATACAGGCAAACGTTTTTTGGTAAAAACGTTTTTCATTCATTACAATTTTCCTACAGCAGTTGTTGATGGTAGATTCATTTCTTGCTCAGGTAAATAGCTACAAAAGGAAACTTAACTGTTACCATAGAACAGAAAGAATAGACAGTTTGAAGAGTTGGTAAAACAAAAGTTTCTCAAAATTTGCAAAGACACCTTCGTGGTGAAGAAACGGCCTCTAAACGGGTCTCGACCAGAAATAAATAACGTCGTAAAACACACACACACACACACACACACACACACACACACACAAAATTATGTGTTTTTAATTGTATTACCAGTATACTTAAATAAATTCATTGAACGAGCGATCTCAGTTTATCTCAACGGTTTGGAATTTGTCTGTCTATCTATCGATCTGTTTGGTGTATGTCTCAAGATAATTTTGATGCGTCAACCGATTTTCATGAAACTAGGCGACAGTAAACCACTTTACACAACGGAGCCCTATTCTTCTCAGACTGAGCCCACTAAAAATGTGAGGGGTCAACATTTCGAAAAAAGCGAAAACCATGTGGAGTAGATAAGATTTTATCTACATTCTGAATATAATGTTTAGATTATAAAATTTCAAAATTTTGTGAATTTAGGGTTCAAAAAGTAACCAACATTTTGGAAAAGCGCCACGTCCATTTCGGGTAACAGATTGCACAGAATTTTAATCACAACCTGAATATTGCGTTAAGATTTGGAAATTTTCAACATTTCGGGCCACCAGAGTCCAAATGTTTACCAACGTTCTTTAAAAAAACCATGGCATCAAATTAAAAAGAATTTTAATCACAATCTGAATTTAGTATTCAGTTTTGTGTAGTCTGAGTATATTAATCACAGTAAATTTCAAAATTTTAGAAACTTGGTTCCAAAAAGTCTATAAGAAATTTGTAAAATTTGTAAAAATTCACGCCGAGGTCAGACTAAAGGAAATTTTAATCCAACTCCTAATGTAGTGTTTAGACTGAAAATTTAATTTTTGGAACTACGAGTCAAAAATAGAAGTCAAAATTTTCAAAAACTTTTATAAATTTATGCAGGACGTCAAATTATGAGAACTTTTATTCAAAATATAAACTAGTGTCTTAAAATTGGGCAATAAAAAGTTTGTAAGCTATGTTTGCAAAAATAACGTAACTTACTATTATCACTTATATAGGCCTATATTTGTGAAAAGTATTCCATGTAGATCCAATACATATCTAATAAAAATAAAGTTAAAAGTTAGTACCAACATATTTATTACTTAGCCATTAATATTATAAATTTAACTAAAAAAACAATACAGTATTCGAGTTTTTAATGTTTAGTGTATTTACATTAATATTAAAAAAATAATAGTGATTGCCTGCTTCACATTTTTATTTTACTAAAAATAATAGTAGAGTATTTGGGGCTTTCGTCATTTTTGTTTTACTTTTTTACTTTCTGATGTACAGAAAAACCACCACGTGGTAACAACATATGGCCATCTCCTCGTGGTTTTCTCAGTAAGGAACTTTACTCAGAGCATTAAAAAAAATAAAATTTATAAATTTGATTTTATCTAATAACAAGAATATTTCGTTCAAAATACTAAGCGACTTCTGCAGCTCAGAAAGTTTACTGTAGTACTAAATTTTAGTACTACTAGTAATATTTATTTTTACAATTACATTTACAGGTAAAGCCATGTTTATACTAATAACTATATTTACATATAGACCTACATCATATCACTTTTGTATTTAAATATTAAGCATTCTTATGTTTATAAATACCCACTAAAAATCGTACAGTGTATTGGTTATTTTGTAAACGACATTTATTTAAATTCACATAATTACTTACATCAGGAACCAATATCTATAAACCAATTACACATAGTCTTAGAGAGACAATTCTATTATTTCTAAACTGCAAACTTGTATGCAAATTGGTATGTTAGCATAGAAATGATTATTCAAGAATAGTCCTGTTATTAAAATAAAGTTCTGCATTATTCTGTAATTTGCTTTTTTATCAGTGAATCCCGTTTGTAGAGTTTCGATGTGTCCCCAAATGTTAGTTTTACGTATATAGATAGAAGAACTAGAATTAGGAGTTGTTAATTTGTTTTAAGAATATTTGTGTGTCACTGTTCACTTGAAAAATCCTGTTAATATGTCTAATCGCGGGGAATTTCGTATGACCCAATACTTTTGGTGAATGTGATACATTATTCCCTTTTTCTTAATATTGAACACATTCATCTGTGATTATGAATTCAGCGTCCTCTGGTTAAATTAAATCACACGTGTCTGCAAGTTTAAACCTGTCTCAGTCGTTCGTCACATGTGGTCACGTCTATGCGCATCACTTTAGGTTCAGAGTTCATTATATGAGCTGAGCTAACATGACTTTACTATGGTTCGCACTGACAGGGAATAATGTGGCGACCGTTCTTGCCGATCGGTTCGAATTTCCCATCGTTGCCTAAACTTGCAATCGGCAAGACACGGATCCACTAACACATATAATCCCCAACCGGAACATCCCGGTCCAGCGTCTAAGGCTGCACCTACATTGGACACAGAACCGTCATTGTCCGATCAGGCACGGTTGGCTGACCAGGTTTCTAACAAAACAAACTGCTTTGTTCCATAGAATGTGCCTATACTGGACGCCTCAGTCCGTTCCGGCAACTACCGATGACGTCCGACTGCGGAACCCCCCTGGCCAGATCAACTTAATTTGCTTCCAATCCGGCAGTCTGTTCCGTTTGCAGTGAGGTGAGAACTGGAGTTCGGTAGCTGTCTCATCGGTATGAGTTGACAGACCATAAGATGCAGCTATATTTTAAGCACTATTTTTTTTTATGAAAAAGTACGTCTTACTGTCCTAAAAATACGGTATATCTTTTAACTAAATGTAAAATAAAAATATTTAATGGGTACAAAACTTCAGAATTGTTTACATCAAAAGCAAAAAGTGAAGAAATTGTACGTCAATTTTCCATATTATACTAAAATTGTAAGGTTGAGTTTTAATTATCTATTGTTTATTCATTTCCATATAATAATAATAATAATAATAATGAATTATTATTGTCTCAAAATCCACGGAGATATAAAACATATTAATTTTAAATATATGAATATTCTAGGCGTACCTGGGGGGGGGGGGAGCACTAGCCTTGTTATAAAAATGAACAACGTGTTTTTTGTTCATAAACAAAAACGAATAAATACAGGAAACAGTTTACTATACTACTGTAAATAATACTGTAATAAGTATATTTTGCAATAGTAGTTTCAAGTGAAAATAGTTACATATTCGTATTAATAATATTTTTCCTATATTTTAACACTATTTATTAGTTGATTAGGAGAGAATCTGAACACTGTCCGGTTTGTTTGTAATATCTGACATAATAGGAATAAAGTGATGACAGTCTGTTTCCCCAAAGTTAGGTCCAAGTTACGCCTAGGCCATGAATATCCTTAACATATGCTAAATTCCACTTTTATTTAGCACAAGATTACCAAACAGAAATCTTTTATCTTTCCAAAACATACATCTGAAGATTACGACTTCTATTAGAACTAGTACATGTCATGATAATAAAAGTAAAACCAAGCAATATTTTAGTACTACACTTAAAAGTTTTTTAAATAAAGTAAAAAAAAATTATTACACTCAAGCTTGTTCCTCTAGGCTCCGTTCTTTCAGTGACTTACAATAAGTTAAACTTACCTTAAAGTAATTGTAAGCTTCTCTTCAGGACTCATACAATTTTCGAAATTAGTGTTTTGCAAAATCACACTTTATGGCTTCGAGAATGCAGTCAAAAGTTTCAGTCCGCATCCTTTCGTAATCTTTACATTTATCTGGATAATTTCTCATTGGCCAACTAGTTTTGGAAAACTCACTGTCACCTATGTTTTTGTTGAAATCATGAATCCACGTTCTTGTATTATACTGCTTCAACAAGTAATTAGAGTCTAGCTGGAGAAGAAATTCCAAATCTTCCTCCGAGTCACTCATGACGTACGAAACTGAACTTCGTTGAATCACTGATAAGCGGTGGTAGCAAACTGCCGGGAAATGTCTGTCCTCACACCTGCCGGGAGAAATCTGGTCAGGCAACCGTGCCTGATCGGATCGGAAGATTTCTGTATCCAATGTAGGTCTTGTCTAAGGCAGAGACTATCTGCGTCTCACTGAAGTATTCAAACAAGTAGTCTCGGAATGAAACGCTCCAAAATAGTAGAGCTATATAGTAGAAGTTTTATAGAAGAAACTTACAGACCACGTCTGGGTCACCAACTATAGGAGCTCGATCCTCTATTACATTTGCAAAAGTTTCGTCCGAGACTACCTGACTGAAGTCATCGGGTAGTCTCTCTGCCTTAGACGCTGGACCGAGATGTTTGTCATGACAGTTTGTCCTGTTGTAACAAGTGACAGGTTGTTCGTTTGAATAAAACATTGTTTAGCTGGAAAAATATTGCGTCCTTTATTTCACAAGCCCTCGTAAAACATTATTTTTCGAATATTATAATTCATCACTTCGGCGAAACAGTTTTGTATGTTATGTAAAATAACCGCTTACAATAACTAATTGCATGTACTTTATTACATTAAGAACTAACATTGATTATTTTATAAAATAATTGGTAGTTCGGCATAATAAGCTATTTATCACATTGCCGTTTACGTTATTTTTATATTTATTATTTTTATAAATATATTTATACATTTATTTATTATTGCGTATGAGCCACTGTGGACTACGTTTGGTTCAACTTGTTCCTCCCTTCCTCCTCTCCCACATCTCCTTCATTCCTGATTGTTGTCTCTCCCTCCTTTCGTCAGTCCAAACGACACCTGTCCTCTCCGTGGGTTTTCCTGAAACTTGGGAATTTTTTTATTTTTTAGCGGCATGCATTCTTCGATGTCTTCTTGAGTAACCTGGAGTTCTTCTGCGTTTTCTTCTATGATGGTCAACGGCATAGGACATCCAGGACTAACAATCTTGGTTGTATCTTGGATTAGCTGAAATACTGCTAACCTACCAGCGAAACTTTGTTCAACGGTACATCATTTATTTATTTATTATTATTGTTATTTATTATTATTATTAATTTATTATTATTTATTATTTACTATTATTTATTTATTTATACATAGGTTACATTTATATATTTTATACATTTATTTTTATTTTTATATCGTATGGATACGTGAAACTAGGAACAACTCGTGAACACACACCTTTGATTCGTGTTGGAAAAGGAGGAAAACGAGTAGCAACGAAATTGAGATCAAACGCAGAAGAAGAAAAATAGAAGATTAAGGAACGGGGTGGGCGTTGTAATGGTGAAAAGAAAAACATGGAAGGTGTGGTTTTGATGTGATCGCAAACTAAAGTAGAACTAATCTCTCTCTCTCTCTCTCTCTCTCTCTCTCTCTCTCTCTCTCTCTCTCTCTCTCTCTGCGCGCTAAGGAAAAGGCAATAAACGTCCCAACCAATTTAAGGAATTGCGGGAGAGGCGTGCGCGCGCGGCGCGAAATGTGTCAGTGAAGGAGAGGGAGAGAGCGAGAGACCTGTTGCCATGAACTTTGACGGTGCCAAGCCTCTCCGCGTTGTAAAAAAAAAAGAAATATAACGTAACGAAACTATGTTTATTGCGGTGTCAACGCGAAAACGCTTACGTTGAATAACAACACTTCAGGAGATTTATTGCTGGCGCGTGTGTATATCTATACGTGTGTTTAATCTTATCAGCAGGTGTAAATTTCATCAGTGTGTAACAGACAGGTAACCTACATTCCGTCATTGCCTTCGCTTCGTACAATCTTCGCTACCTTACGTGTTTGATAATGTGCGAAAAAATGGTTTGTTCAAGTATTAAAGTTCTCTTGACTATTCAGCTGAGATTTGGAAGTATGAATGTGTGTTGTGTTCACTGCAGGGGAGCTGAAAATACTCGAGTGACTCAACTAGCAATTCTTTGCCTTCTGACGAGAGATTAATCTCTGATGTCCAGAATATAATCTTAAAATTTCCTTGCGTAAGACGAAAGTGATGGCTTTCCAAGGCAAGTATCCCGTTAGGTCAAAAATAATTGTCAACAATAAGCCAATAGAACAAGTATCAAATTTTACATACTTGGGCTGCGACACAAGCTACAATTATGACAATTACATGGAAAATAAAATAAATAAGTTCCAGGCAATATGAGGCACAATAAATAGAACATTAAATAACAAAACACGAAAAGATGCAAAGATAAAATTTTATAAAACAATGGCTGTACCTGGGCTGTACTTATGTATGGGAGTGAAAGTTGGATAAATACCAAAAAAGGAGACAGCAAAATACAGGCAGCAGAAATGAGATTTTTGAGACGGGTCAAAGGCTGCACAAGAAGAGATTTAGTAAGAAATGAAGACGTGCGAAATGAACTAAATGTAGCCTATATGCAATAAATTAAAAAATAACTGAATATAAAGAAAGATGGAAACCCCACGTAAATAGAATGGGAAATGGGAGAATACCCAAAAAAAATACTTAACTACAACCCAAGAGGGAAAAGAGATATAGGAAGACCACGAAAACGGTGGTCGTAAGTTTGTGAGGACGGAACAGGCAAATGTCTAATCCTTGTAGCACAGAAGAAGATGAATAAGAAGAAGAAATAATTACCATCAATCCTACGTAGTCGGCAATAAAAGTTCGTGTGAAATCTTTCTGTTTGTCTATAATTTCAGAGAGATATTTCTTTATAATATCGTAGTTTTTGATCGTCGTCGAGCATTTTTGTCTTGATTTTCCCCATCTCGGGGGCTGTTGAGTTGCGTTTTGTTGTATTTGCGTGGCGTCTTTGCTCCGGTGGTCTGATTGCAGCTTCCGGGATGAACCCGATAACTGCCAGATGAAAACGGTGCTGGTATTTCTGAAAGGATACCTGAAACTGGGATTGGACACGCCAACGCAAGATGGCGCCGAAAGTTTGATAATTGGAAATTAACTTAATTTTGTAACACTTCTTCTAGTGCCGATTCGGACAGCATGTACCGCCCGTCTGGAACACAGCAGGCAGACGCCTTGCGGCGTCGGACGGTCGCTCTCCGCGAGGCAGAGAGCTTCCGTGCCGGTGGCAAAAGTAGACAGTGCCAAGTAGCGTTGTAGAGAGTAGTAGTGCTTGGAGTAGGAGTTCATTGAAGAGAGACGGGTATGCAAAGGGGAATGGGAATTCCTGAAGACTATTTAGGCTTGCGAGGCTGACACTGCGGGGGGGATCATCAAGGATCGCCCGAGGGCGTTTGACCTTACCGGGGACTGTAGTCTAATTGCTTTATTGCAAACTGGATATTTATTTGACTATTATTTTGCCGATTATTAAAAAATATCTTAATTATTGTTAATAGAAAAATGTTGAATTTAAGATAATCACTGAAATGTAAACTTTATATTTGGGAAAGAACGTTAATATTTTGTTTTCTAAGGGGATTCGCTACTGAAAGTAGTGATTTTTTAAAATATTGGTAACATGAATGGGTTTTTCGGTTTGTATGATTATTTGGTACATCAAACAAATTTTAAAAATATGAAACTGAAAAATTATTAATTACTCCCCCGCTGAGAATTAATTTTCTACTGATTTTTAGAAAATTGCAGACCCATTTTCAAATTGATATATCTCTGGAAATACTTGTCATATCTGCTTTAACTTGATGTCATTTTAAAGGGACACTTGTCTACTACAAATTCTGGTAGAATTATTATTTTAAATCAAGTTTTAATATTCATTTTTAAACATTAAATAATTAAATTATATTTAAAAAAAAAAATTTTAAAAAAAAATTTAATTTCTTTACCAATTCACCTATCTGAGTAATTCTACCTAAATATTAAGCTAATGATCTATAGAATAAGTAGTAAAAATTGGAATTCTGTACTCTTTATAGTTACATCAATGTATGTTGAGTTATATCAATTTTTGTGTTGAAAAACGTGAAAATTGCAACTTTCGGTAAACACGTTTTACATTTACCACGTCATGGTACCTGCAGGAAAATAAAAATACCCAGTCTTATATAATTCTGATGTTTAATTATTGTTAAAATAATACGTTTATTTGATAAATCAAAAGATTTTAGTAAGAAGTTTACTTATTTTATTACAATTTTTTCAGTAAAAAAATTGAAAACTTTAGACTTTTACAGGGTCTGCGGTCAAGAAAGTTCATGGCGCCTTCTTCCTTGTAACAACAATTTCAAAATTCTCCTGCACCATATGTCAGTCCTTCTTTTTCTTTCTTCTTTTCTTCTTCAAGTAGCTGGGCTTGTTTTTGTTTTCTTTTATACTCATTGTACTTTATGTGTTTGCGGGTCTTGGAAAGCTTGAGTCTTTTAGCATCGAAGCTCTTCGCAATTTTAGCAGTTGCTGTCCCTGGGCTGGAACCAACTATTCTCTGTAGGTCTGATACACTTTGAAGACAACCAGTATTGTACTGGGATATTGCTTCACATACTCCTATCTCCAGTGTTGTCCTCGAAGCGAATGTTGTTTTCGGGCATTTAGTCCAAATCACCCCATGTAAGGCCTCATTTACCTTTTGTGTTTTTCCTGTCACACACTTACTCAGTAAAGCAACAGAGCCTAGCCTTTGATAGAGAGGTAAAATTTTACCCAAAACTGTTTGGTTTAGTGGTGTTTTTATCATTTTTCCATGTGATTCAGGGGTTTCTTTCTTTGCTAATGCTCTGTTGTAAAAACACCAAGAATCTTCTCCCGTATGGCATTTGGTGTGATTAGGTTTAGTGTCAGTTGATGAACAGTGAGACAGTGTGGCAAACACAGAATTTTTCATTTTTTCTACATCACCAAGGTTGCTTTGGATCGCATTTCTATAATATTTAGTCAATTTATCAATAGTAGAGGCTTTCAAACTACCAAACTTTTTTCCTCCAAGAGGGTTACCTGTCCCAGTGTTATCGGCAACAATTTTCCTTAGGCCTATACCAAGTCGTTTCTCCACATGATTTACACATTCTACCTTTTCAATCTCATAGTCAGGGTATGGGTTCAGTCCAGTTAGATGAGAAAATGTTTTTGAATCGCCATCTGACACTAATGTTGTATACCTAAACCCCTGTTTTTCTGATCGTAGCCAAATACGTTCTGCTGCCTCCATCTCCATAGCCGGCGATGATCCATCAAAGTTTTTTGGCAGTTTGTTTCATGTTGTGTAAACCATTCTTCAAATTCTACAGAGTTCTGTCTAAATTTCATTTTCTTCACTTCACACAGTCTGCAATATGTGGACAGGACCTCAAAGTCAATCACAAGCCCGGTAACTACTTCAACACAACAACCTACTCCGTTTTTGGACGTAAACCCTCTCTTCTGCCAACTTCCATCATAACTCACTGATATATTTATGGGGCCAGGTTCATCTAGAGGAGTGTTGTTTATGTCACAGTATGCTTTCCGTACTTCAGTTCTTGATTTTTCCAGGGATTCTTTTGTAAATTCTGAATACAAGCTATGTATCGTTTTTAGGTGTCCATTGTAAGCTTTTGACGTCATTGGTTTCATGTTCATGTTCATACTAAAGGATTCCATTCCCCTGTGGCCTTTTCCAATTGATGAAAATCCTTGAAGCATCCTTCTGTTCACATCAAATGAGGGTCTAGTTGAGTTTCCATGCGATTTGCCTAATTGTCCAGAAGTGTTAAATATTTCCACAACACCACAATTGCTGCATTCTATTTTTAAAAAGTGCGCGTACCCTTTAGGTTCTAACTGGCTCACTCTGAGGGCAAAATTGAAACAGGAAGTACAGGGAAATTGAGCCAAAAAAGAAATAAGCCTGTTTGCGTCAACAAAAATGTAGTTAGGCGCATTTTGGTCTATCGCAACATGTAGGTCGTTCATGTTTTTCAGTAATATTATTACTGGACAAATCATCACGTACATTATCTGTAATGTCAGGATTTCCCACAGAATTATTTTGGTCCAATGACATAACCTCACTTTCTTCATGTCGATCATAGTCAATTTCCGTTTCAACAATATCCAGCGGTTGTACACAGTACCTTTTTGCAATGTTTTTCCTGTTTCTAATCAAGACATTTTTCTTGCTTTTCTTCACTCTTACCATTGTAAACACTTATAAATAACTGTTAGAACACTAATTGTATCATGAAACACAACCACGAAGAAATCAGCGAAACATAACCTAAGTGTAAACAAAACCAAGTCAGCTGTTTTGAACAAATCAGCTGGTCTGATTCTAAACCTCTGGTTTTATTTTATATAATGTAAAATACATTATACAATTACTGTACATTAGTTTGGAAAGTCTAATAAGCTTTTTATGGGGAGAATATCAAAGTAAAGCGTCAAGTCGCTCCGTATCGCTCACGGCGCTTCACTGCAATACATATAAAAATGTTATTTTTCGGCCCCCAAAAATGCCACAAAACATCTTATATCTATGTTTTTAGCACCTTATGGTATAAGGATTAAAAATATGAAATAAAAAAAAATTATGAATTTTGGCAATTTTTGGCCATTTTCAGTAGCCAATCCCCTTACAGAATACACGGTATGATTCGTATTGTTTAAGTCCCCCTAGACGAAAACCAGGTCATCTCAAGAATCCGTTCATCCATCGACGTGATTTAAAAAGTGTAATTAAATGTTGGATTTTAAAGTTACCTGACATACTCCACAGAGTTATGGTTTTCAAAATTCAATTTATTAACAGATGAAACACATAACCACAGCTTTGCAGTTTTAATTAAACCAACTTTAAAATACATTCTTTTATCCAAAGAAAACAAAATATCGTGCATGGGAATTGGATTATACTTAACTTGTGGTCATTTTAATAACCAGAAGTAAACAAGACAAATAGAAATGCCTGTAAACTGATGGAAAATTACAAATTATAAAAAAATGAGCGAATTATTATTGCCAGTTCAAGGACAGGTTCGAGGAATCCGGTTAGCAAGAACGGAACTAGAAAATAGTTCAAGAAAAGTGATTTGTGCAAAAAGGAAAAAGCATTTGTCACAATAAGAGGAAACCCATTATCACAGCGGTAGTTAAACATGTATACAAAGTTAACAAAAATTTTGTTAATCACCTAGAGCAGATGGAGGGAGCAGCGTATGCCAAGAAAATACAGAGGGCACGGGTGTATAAAAGCAGAAAGAAGGTTCGACCTAGGATAAGATGGTTGGATGATGGGTTGGAAGATCGAAGAAGAATGGATGTGAGAGGTTACGCTGAGATGGCAACGGATAGGAGACATTGGAGAAGATTGGTGTTGGAAGGCATATATCCACAATTGTCAATTGCCAGACATTCGTACGACTACAAGACTGGTATATACAACACCATGTATTCTAAAACGAATTTATTACATCGAAAAGGATTTTATTACATCGATTTATTTTATGTGAAGGATTCATAAAATACTGGCGAAAATTAAAAGCTAATACTTGAAAGTAGTGTCAGCCTTCAGACTAGAAGGCGCGTTGAAGATAATGGCATTGTTTCTTAAGAACACAACGGACAGACTGTTACCGGGGAAAGGTCAGCCAATTTTCATTACCGTCCGTGAATCCGCGTAAGACAATAAAAACGGTCAAAGGTAAATTTTTACGATCGAGTTGGCACAACCTGTTATAGAGACATCGCCGAATGACAGCGGTGGAGGAGCGCTCGTTGCTCAGTATTCGCAATAAACTCGGCACGACATTTACGTTGCGAAGTGAGACGTCATATTCTTTTCCCTCACTACGTATCTTATCTTTCCATATCTTGAACCCTGAACTTTCGCTTTTATATTGCCAACTCGTTTAATACCAATTGATTGCCGAGTTATCTAGTGAGAAACGCCACCACCGCTCTTTTAGTGCCGCTCTTAAACGAGCGACCTCTTTATTGCTCGCTGCACATGAAACGGAGCGTTTTAATACGTCGGAATTGCTCGGTGATTTTTTAATTTTAACCCGACATCACAAAAGTTTACCATCTTGAGGGAAAGAAAAGACTAGAGATTATTAAAAACTAAGTTCCCAGTCCCCACTGTAACTCTATGTAATTTGATGATATTCTTTTAATGATATTGTGACATGTTATTGTTGTATCAGTTAAAACCGTTTTAAAAACGTTAGTTTGTTTCACTTGAATGACTACTATGTTTCTGTGTTTTATCGTGTGGAGGTAACGGCTGGTACTCACATTCAAAAAATATCGGTATGCAGAACCATACATGACTTCCATGTTCTAAGATTTATATTTAAATTAATTTTCGAAATTAAATATATCCATAGAAAATACTTCTTTTTACTTCTTTCTTCAGCCATAACCACATTAACGTATGGCCATTGACCCCACACGTGGGGTTACGTGATATGGTCATTAATGTATACCACATCACGTTAGCGCACTCGATTTTCACTGACAATGGCAGTCGATGGCACTGCCGAAACGTCTGATTTTGCAGAAAACCTAGGACCATCGCCAAACATCCCGGGAAGGAGTTTTAACAACAAACTACTTCTTTGTTGCCGATAACGTAGTACACATATAAAAAATTATCCCCTCCCACTTGAACTATCATTTTCATTTAGAGTAATTTACCCCCTCCTACTTCAACTAGGTACCCTTTCATTTATAGACATTCATCTGCCTTTCTGCAGTGAATTATTATGACCTTCTTTTCAGGCCCCTTTATTATCAAAATTAAGTAGCATACTTTACTTTTGTTAAAACATAAAACGATGCTGGTAAACTACCTCTTCACCATAACCGATCTTCACCAAAATCAATAGGCCTTGAGTCCTCTACAACTCAGGCACATGTGCAAAAATTATTTGATTCTGTTTCAATTCTGTGGCAGTTATCGTTTGCCATAGAAAAAATTCTACACACAGACAGACACACACACACAGACATTTCCGGAAAATGACTTTTTTTCATGTTTTGATGGTAGTATACAATCAGAATCTGCCGTTATCTCGAACACGATTTTTTTTTGCCATCACCATACTTCCATTTCCTTATGGAACATGGTAGTAAAAACGGTTTAACGATCGCTTTTAACGATTGGTAAAGAGATTCATAAATTAACAGAAATAGTTTGAGAGAATTTCTTATTTTCATCATCATGATCTCCACTTCATGGATCACGGACAGCCTGTTCCGGAAACCATCTCGTCCTCAGACGCCCTACACTACGATACCCTGTGAGTTTAAGGCAAGTGGGGGAAGGCGATCTTGCTGCACCCTTCCCAAATGTTTACACCAGTTGGCCTTGTATAGCGTAATTCTATCCTGTAATTTAAAAATGTGTAGTTCTCGCCTTATCTTGCATTACTTATTCTGTCCCGTAACGTGCACCCTTTGACCAAGCTGAGGAATTTCATTTCTGCTGATGTAACCTTCCCTCTGTCGCTCTGGGAAAGTACCCATGTCTCACTGTCATACCTCGCCACCGGTACAGTCATTGTTTTATAAACTTAAGCTTAGTGTCTTTTCTAGTTTTGTATTTCAAGGCTCTATGTATTGTCCCACATATATGTTTAAATTGATTGAGTTTATTTTCGACATCACAGTCCACTGCGGGAGATATTTTGCATCCAAGATAATTAAAACTGGACACCTGCTCCAAGATATTTCCATTTACCTCTACCTTTGTCCTTACTGGATACTTCCCTCTAAAAGCCATTACTTTCGTTTTATGTGGAGAAAGCACCAAGCCATATCCTCTGCTAAATTCCTCAAGATGAATACTCCCCTCTGCAAGTCATTTTCTGTCTGTTGTATAATAACAACATCGTGTGCATATCAAATAATACTAAGTGTACATTCTTAATTGTGTGAACCGAATTTTCTAAGAAATTATCTATTATCGTTTTTATTTCAGGCAACATCTTTATAATAGTTATCAGAAAAATTACAAAAACAATCTATTACCTCACTAATTTTTGTTTAATAAAGTAACAGTTGTAGAGAAAACGTATACTAAACGCTAAAATTCATAACAATCGGATTTCTGTTAAAATTCTCTTTAGTCTGACATCCAGCTAAGAATGGAATATCATTGTTCATCAATGAAGTCAAAATCTTTGGCATACAATCTGTGTATATGGATGATATGAAGGTTTTTTTTGTCCGTCACCACTTGTTACTTGGGGATTAGGTTTTTTTTTTTTATGTTTCCTCAGCATTCGATCAATGGCAGGCCTCTTGTAACCATTGGCGACAGCGATATACTTTATCGTATTTAACTCTTCGATGAAATCATTTTCATCAAAAGTTACAGTTAGTAATCTATGAATAAAGCTGCCATTTTTTGTGAAAAGACGTGATGGGAGAAAGCATGCATGGTTGTATCGGTGGTTGTTGGTTTCCTATAAATTTTGAATTTCAAATCATCCAGTTATCTAGTAATAATTAAATCTAAATAGTTTAACTTCTTATCAATTTCAGTTTCAAGAGTAAACTGGATCTTTTTACTGAACCTGTTTGAAAGGTCTTTAAATGTCTCAGTCTGTCTCAAGGTTCTATTAAAAATTATAAATGTAACATTTACATAACATTACATATTGAGTAAAATATTATGATACCTTTGTATACATTGTTATTAAGTAAAAATATAATTTAACCATTTAAACATCAGCTAACAAACCAGAGGGAGGTAATTCTATGACAAGACCATCACCTTGAATGGAAAATTGGTTTTTAAACGTAAAATAATTTTGTTTCAGTAAAGTCTGTTTGAAACAAGGCTCTGTAGATGACGTTGTAGTGCAGTATGAGCCTGTTAGTTTGGTACCCTCGCTCTTCCTGAGTGCACTTTCTGTTGGTAAGTATATTTGCTGATAGTCTACCCACGTTTGTGTAATGTTTGCTTGAGTATGGCGAGCTCTCTGTAAATTTTGCACAGGTCGATGTTTAGGATGGATCTGTGTATTCTAAAGCACTTAAAATTAATTTTAACGGCCAAATGGTAGTGTAGCCACGGACATAGTGACTGGTATGGGTATGCTTCCTGTATATGCTGTACCGGAAAATGTAAATAAATAATTGAACGACAGAAGCGAATTCTCAGTTTTTACTCATACGTTTGGCATTTGTCTGTCTATCTGTGTCATGACAACTGTTGAACACATCAACCGATTTACGTAAAACTTAGCACACGTTTCCATACTTTCGCCCTATACAATCACATTGTTTTTGAGATTGATCCCCAAACAGGTAAGTGGCGGGAGGCAAGAATGTGAGGGTTCAAGTTTTAATAAACTCACGAAACTCCATGTGGAATAGCAAATTAAAAGAAACTTTATCCAAAATCTAAATTCGGTGATTTTTGGAAATTTTGAAATTTTTTAGCACCAGGGGTTTAAAGCAGGGGCAAACGTTTGATAAAATTGCAAATTACATGTGGGATATCAAATTTAAAAAAAAACTTAAATCAATTCTGAATATAGTGTACAGTTTTGAAATTTCAAAATTCTTTGACACCAGGGCCCAAAACTGGGATCAAAAGGTTGAAAAAATTGTAAAAATCAAGCCGTATGTCAGACTAAAAGGAATTTTAACTCAAATCCGATCGTTTGGAATTTTTTGCGTTTATTGTACGATTGCTCTACAAACTTGCTACTTTAATAAATAAAAACTAATAAGGGTCTTTTCGTAATTTTTCTGATAACTGAAAAATTACCTATCAAATTTTATCCAATTATAAATGTACTTCGTTCAAGTAGTGAGCGAATTCTGCGCTGAGGGAGCATAATAGTAGTATTTATTAGTTGTTTTTCACTTTTACAATTACTTAAGGTATCTATAATAATGTGTCACAAGTCCTAAAAGTGTGAGCCACCACCAGCTGTACGCTGTTCACTCGTTTGGCGACACAATCAGCAGTCTACACAAACCACCTGAAACTCCAAAAAGATTGAAGTAGCAGTGACCTTCAGACCTGATTATCAAATGTTTTTATTTATTTACTTACTTTTTCCTACAACAGTAAGTATTATTAACCTAGAGAGTCTCATCATTGGATGGGTTACCTTCATATTTATTGTACTCTTCTTCTTCTTCTTCTTCTTCTTCTTCTTCTTCTTCTTCTTCTTCTTCTTCTTCTTCTTCTTCTTCTTCTTCTCCTTCTTCTCCTTCTTCTCCTTTTTTAGCACTACAGCCCAACGTGAGCCCTGGCTTCCAACACCAATCTTCTCTAATGTCTGCTATCCATTCCCATCTCAGCGTAACCCCTAACATCCATTCTTCTTAGATCTTCCAGAACAGCATCCATCTTATCCTAGATCGGCCCCTCTTTCTACTTTTATATACTTACGCCCTCAGGTGTCTTTGGCATACGCTGATCGCCCATTCGCTCTAGTCACCTAGCCATTGTATTCGTTGAGGCTTTACGAATCTTACAATGTCCTCATGCTTCAATAGCTCATCGACCTCTTAGTTATTTCTTTTAACATGATAATGTTTTCAGGCTGGGGCTCATTCCACAAAATGCGTGATGCAAAATGTGTAACGTCATCGAAAAATGTAACACTCCAGGTGATGTTAACACTACATTTTTTCCACACTTTCGACTCCCCACAGTCTAGAAATCTTCGGTCTCTGTCGTTTTAACATGATAATGTTTGTTATATAGTAAATATCAACATAGACCATCGCTGAACAGGAGAGTCTGCAGTTTATGCACATTATACGTTTCAAAAGCCTAAAAACATTATCATGCTTCGATGTTTCGGTTTCGTCGAAATTCTTCTTTTTCTTTATTCATCCTCTTTAACCGTGCCATAAACACGTCTTACAAACTTCCTTTCAAACTTTCTTAGAGTTTCTTGTTCCTTTTTTTTTTGCTAATGTCCATGTCTCGCTTCCATAAGTAACAAGGGGTCTGATAAGTGTCTCATATATAATAATTTAATTTTAGTGTTCCGGCTAACGAGTTTGCTTCTCAATAGTCTACTGTCAGTATAATGTACCCCATTTCCTATTTGCGTCCTGTCATGTGTCGTCGTGTTTACGGACCCTTTATTATCTATCATGTTACCCAGGTATCTGAGCTTACTAACTGCATCAAATGAATTATCCTATACACATACATTATATAAATTTATTCTCCTGTCTGATGCAGAAATTAGCACGTTTGTACTCTTATCAGAGTTACTCTTATTGCTCCTTGCGAGGAGATTATAGTTAATAATAAAACAATTTACAACGTGTCATCTAGAAGATCCATATAATTAGAACCACAGATCATATAAGTTATACATAATCATACGACCATAGAAGATATATAGGGAACCTCGTTCTCAGTGTTAGGACATTGCTTACTCTTCAACAGTGAGGCGTCTTCGGCCTGTCACCCTTCGAACATTTTTTCTACTGAGGATAATCTCCAGAGTTACAACGGAAACGTCTAGTAACGTCGTTTTAAGAAATCGATCACGGCTTAACCCCGTTTTTGTTTCGTTTTAAATAACGCTGACTCCGTCCGTGATAGCCTTCCAACCTAGATAAATAAAAAAGTCTGAAAAAAATTGTTTGTGTATTATACGTATAAGGTTACCTGCGTATTAGCGAATATGAAATGACACGCGTACGCGACCACAGACGCACGAACGTGTGCACTGCCCACACACATATATATTACGGCGTTTGTATGTGTACTTGTCGTGGCTTTAATATATTTAACCAAGGGTAGGGGAAATTGTAAGACGCTGACTGCGAGAGAGAGCGAGAGTAGTCCACGCTGCAAGGGTCATGACAGGAACGTGGGTGTAGGTCTTGTCGGTTGAACCACGTACACTTTATATGTAATGTAGGCTACGTAAGCACCTACACGTACCCCCCCCCCCCCGGGGACTCTGTACTCTCCTTTGACCCGATTATTTAATGGTGCCCTCCAGATACAACTTCTATTGTTCGTGCGTGCGGATGTTATGTACGAGCACGCGTGCGCTCGTATCCATAACTGTACGACGACTTCCAGTGTGTTTATGAAGGCACGAACTGCGAGAAAACACCCTTGTACACTGCCTACGGTTTATTTCCTTACTAGTCGGAGTTTGTTTACGTTCGCGTTCTTCGTAATCGGTCACGTCTTCAGCCTCCTATTCAGTAGAATTTTCGTTTACATCATCATCATCTTCACAACACGGCATAAGCAAGGTGCTGCCTGTTCCGTCTTCAAAGATCCTCCAACCATCTCTTCCTGGGTCTACCCACACACCAGTGACCAACGTGTTTCGATTCCCAGACATGTTTGGCCAAGGGGCATTTACGGTGGCGGGACGTACAGTAACGGACCCCTCCTCCCAGAGGGCTGATAACAGTTGACGAATTTTGTTAATCTCTTAATTTTTAGGCATTTTTTTTCATTTGTGTTTTCAACTAGTTGCTCTTTTTTAAATATACAGACAGGTTTATTACACTGCATTTGCATATATGTTTGAAATGTGAAGTAAGCCTATCGGAAAAACCAATTCAGCCAGTAAGTATCTTCTAAACAATGTTTCAGTAACGCGTATTTTTATTGTGTTATTACCGGTTACTTTAATGGGACTGATTTCAGGATATTATTACACGTTTTACAGTCACTTTAAAGACAATAATGTTGATTAGTCTTACCTTGTATTTTCTTTTGGATGAAGACGACTCGGCCGGACGCTGATATCCCCCCCATACGGGGCCAAATTCTAGATACGCCATTGTGTTTGGCCACTCTGGAATCTGATATTCATTCTAAGTGATCTTTCAACCGCTGTTTGTAAGCTTTTAATTTGTCATTCAATATGGCCTCATTCTTTATACGGTCAAGTTTAGAATGACGGTATATTTTCCATTTATACTATTTCTGTTAATTCCAACGTTTATATATATTTTCAATTTGTGCTATTTTTCGTTCAGTTATAAAATATCGATTCCTTGGTTTGTACTTTCATCTTTTGTTCACGCACCGTAACTGGCGCGCGAGCGTAAGAATATAGACGAAGAAAATCTACCTTGTCCACATCTACTTCTTTGTTTCGTTTCCGTTTTATATGAGATTCGTAAGTCACCAAGTTATTGTTTCACAACATCCGCTCTATTTTCATTGTGCTCTAATCTGTACACATAAACTTGTACAGTAGGGGTGACAAGGTGGTATGTTATCACTTATACACCCTTGACTGGATTGAGACATTTGGAAAAAAAATACGCTGATTGGGTTTGATTCGAAATAACTTGACAAGCAACGTTAGTGTTGTGACATACGAATGTGAGCAGTGTTACCGTACTTACCTGCGGAAACAACTGTTGACGGGTAGAGGAACAATCGCCAGCAGACTAAAGATTGCTCCCGGTTTAAATGTTTTCAATTTCACTGCGCACAAACGTATAGGCTGGGCTCGTGGAAACTTTGCGATCAGTTTCATCTGTGCACGCTCTCTGTCTGCCAGTCTCTCTCACCCCTCTCGCTCTCTCTCACCTGCCCTTTCTTTCTTTCTCGGACACTCATTCGCTTTCTGTAACACTCGCATTCTCTGCGATAAATTTTACCAGTGAGCGCAGCAATGTGGAGAGTGTTCTTATGTGTAATAAAAGTTGCGTGTTTAGAAAGACGCTAGAGACATCACAAGACACCAACTGAGATGCACCAAAGAGACCTGCACGGCAAAAGTATATCTTGTTAACCTCGAAGCCGTGACCCCTGTGGACCAGAGAATCCACAATCATGATCCCAGTGAACACCTGTGCCGAAGAAGTATTTCTAATAGTAAAAAGAGGAAAGCAGAAGACGACATCCGTGAGTGACCAGTGAAAGTAGTAGTAAGAGAATTATTTATAATTCTCCATTGGCTGACGACATCACGACGCAGGATGTAGAAGGAATAAAACAATGCCTTTATCGTGCTCGACCCAAAGCATTCCCTCCTTTGTCGAAATTGTTTAGAAGATGTAACTTACATTTGTAAAGGGTTTCATGTCTTGAATACCTGAAGACAACAGCAAAGTGATAAAGTCTCTATGATTTTTTGGTTGAAACCTATATAGAAAACGACTGTAAATTCCCACTTCAGATTTGGGTTTCATCTGAATTTAGAGATCCCACTACAAATGGATCTGAAAGTTTCCACCCCAGTTTGGCAGATGATTTCCATACTGCTCGTCCCAAAATATTCATTTTTCTGCGTGGAATTAAAACTATGAAATTAAACAAGCTTTTTACAATGACATCTCATTTCTTACGTCAGATAATAAATTTACTTTTGAAAAGATATTTTAGACTTTGTCTAATGTGACGTTTAAACATTTACACACAGTTTTGTATTATTTTCTACTGTATTTGTATTTGTACATCAGGAATGGGAATTCAAATGAATGAACAGTGCGTGTGACAAGGACGACACAGACTATATGTTTAGAAAATTAAAAGAGGAGTACGAGAAATGGGGTCTAAACATAAACACTACTAAAACAGAATATCTGAAAATAGGAGACATGCGAGAACAAGACCCAGATCTGCAAATCCATAGAATCGGAAAGTGTAGCGAATTCAAATATTTGGGAAGCATTATTTCAGAAGATGGAACAACAAAGAATTACATCAAAAATAGGATACAACAGGGAAAAACGGCTATTCGTTTGCTAAACTCGTTACTTTGGTCGAACAAAATGAAACTTCAAACTAAACTGACAATCTACACAACTATTGTGGAGCCCATTTTAACTTATGGCTCCGAATGCTGGCAACTTTCAGATAAAGAGAAAAAGATGATAGAAACTGTTGAAATGGATTCCTTAAGAAGAGCGTGTAATATTTCTAGAATGCAACATGTTAGAAACGAAGATATAAGAAGGAAAAGAGGGCGCATATTTACAACAGCAGAAAGAATAGAATCCAGACACTTGGTACGGTACGGTCACGTAGTGAGGATGGAGGAGAAGCGATGGCCAAAGAAAGAATTGACTTACACACCACGAAACAGGAGAAGAAAAGGAAGACTGACAACACAATGGAGAACAGGAATTAGGAAAAGCATGAGAGATCGACCTATTGAAGACGATGACTGGAAAGATAGGGAGAAATGGAGATCGAAATGCGGGATGCGGCATAGACTGTAAGACCCCCGCTAATAATAATAATTTGTATTTTAGCACGTGTAACCAACAAACGTTGGGTGTAGTGTACGTTATGATTTTAAAAAGGAGCTATATAAGTACTACAGTTACTTTATCGGCAAGGCCAGACCGTGTATGCACGCAGGCGTGCATCTATGTGGAGAATTGACCGTCAGGGCAATTGATGACTTCTGTTTAACAGTCGATGTCATTAGAAGGATAAAGAATGTCCTCGGGACAGACGATGAACTCCCAGAATTAGAAGTTTTGCTTCGTTAGTGAGCGAAGAAACTCTGAAACTCAAGCTTTGCGAAGCACACGGATAAATCTGACAACTTAGCCGAGGGATGAATTGGAGGAAAATACTAAGCGTCTTACTTGACAGGACGAATCTTACAGTACTACTTAGTCTTTACTTTGTGTTAAATTAGTGATACTGAGTTAACTCGGAAAAAATAATAATAACTTTAAATAAAGTTTTCCTATAGGCTACTGGAAGAACCAAAGTCCGGTACAGAAAAGGCAATTTTTAACGACAATCTAAATACAAGTTTTTTTTTAATTTACAAATTATTAGACTTGGGGCCTAAGACGTGGGTGAAAAGTTTTATAAAATCACAAAATACATGGGGTATCAAATTATTCTAACCCAAATCCGATGATTCGAATTTTTCGTGTTTATTGTAGGATTTTATGCTCTACAATTGGTATATTACCAAAGAAATAGTAGAGTAATCAACAAATTTGTAATTTTTCCCATAATTTAAAAAGTACTTAATATCGAAATTTTTGTAATAAAATATGTTCAAAATATCGAGCGAAATCTGAATCTGTTTTCATTGAGCTACGTCGTTCAAAACAGTGAGCGATATCTGAAGCTCAGGGAGCCTCATAGTGAAGCCTAACTCTCATTGACAGTAACCACTGCCACCTGTATAGAAGCGGTATTGTTTGAACGAATTACGATAATTAATAATTTTTTTACACTTGAGCTGACAATTATTACATCCGTAAGTAATTTCACTTTATTAAAACATACGTTAATTGAACGTATCGAAGTATACACCGTAACTCAATTCGCTTCCAGACAAAATGATTACGATTTGTTGAAACATAATTAACAGTTAATTAATATATTTTCAGTGTGACCTTCATCGTAATAAATTAGAAAAATTATAATTGAAAACACCTACATATGTAATTACTAACACACACACAAACACACACACACACACACACACACACACACACACACACACACACACACACACACACACATATATATATATATATATATATATATATTGCCATAGAACATTGCAGTAAAGGAAACTGTAGCTAGGACTACATGCTGATATATCATTTTATGACGTTATAGACATGTTAAAATTTGATTTTTGTTTGATTAGGTTAATTAGATATAAGTTTTGAATTAAGAATTGGGTAAAAAACTATTATGTATCAAAATGCCCATTAATAGATTTGTGATCATGTGATGTGCGAGTGCGCGAGTGCGCGTGTCATTCGTATTTTATGAATAACTCTGTTATAAGTGAACGTATTGAACTGAGATGTGGACAGCGCAAGCATCTTAAATAGAGCTATATTTTCTGTGTGTCTGAGACTTGTTACATACTATTTTAATAGGGATTTTTTTAGTAAAAATCAACTTTCTATAGATTCCTTATCGTTTGGAAGTAATGAGGTTTGTAGATAAAATCTATACCTACTTCTGCAGAAATCTGCCAATCTGTTCAAGAAGTTTGTCTATCAGTTCTACCCATCAATCACGTGATAGGTATTTCGACCAATCAGCGGCCACAATTTTCATTAAGATTGGGTCTCCGGCAACGTAAGTCTAGTCAGTTCCATCCAGCAGCTCGAATATTACGGACGTGCTCTCTGTGCGAGTTTTTCGAACAGAAACGTTCTTATGTAAGAGTTATCAAGGACAATTTAGCGACGAGTTACCCGTTAGCTAATACTTTGTATTGGTACGAACTCAGTACTTCTCAAATAATAAAATATTTATATTAAACAGTGCTAGTCTCGCGTGAGTCTAGATTTCCGCATAGGGGAAGTTTATCCATCCGGGATACTCCTGTGTTAACGCGAGGACACCTCAAGACGCGGGAAGGTGCACGCTTAAAGCACCATAGTAAATAAATATTAAATTACAGCCCAGTTCAGTACCTTGAGATAAAGAATAAACTGTTATCGGGTGTGCGTACAAGAGGAGTGTCAGCGAAGCGTCAGTGTGCGGAGAGTAGCAAGCGACGAGGGAGCAGATTTCGACAGATCACAGGACCAGCAGTGAGACGAATCAACATATTTGGATACAACGTTCAGTAACAATTGACATTTTAAACAGATCAGTTCTGATAATTCAAAGACAGTTATTAAAGTAAAATAAATTATTTGTGAATTTTTCAAATTTGTTTCAAAATATACAACCTTGCTCCAGATAACTGACTATATTGTTCAATTATTACTATGCCTAATAAATGTTTTGTTGTCGCAATATATATATATATACATTTATAAAATGTATGTCTCCTGACTGACTTGTGTGAGGAGTCCACAATTAATTTTATATTTAACCTCAATCATTTTCTTCAAACACACAGACTTCACTTTGTCTATTTACGTTTTTTTCTCAACATTATGTCCAACACCTGTTGAAAGTATGAGCAATGTTTTGACGTCGTTAATCTACGTCAAAATGGAGCCGATATCACTCACCAAGAGAATAATTTAATTAACGTGATAATTAAATTTCACATCAGCACGCACTAATGCGTTATACTACTGTTAAACAATTGTATCTCACTGTCATAGTAACGAATCCAACGTTTATTTCAAATAACTCCGAGTGATTCATAGAATCAAAAAATACGTATCGAATTCAAAAATCCCGCTGCTTAGTTCAGCTGATCAGCTCAACTGTATTGTGTAAGTTATACAATAACTTACACTCTGATGTAAGTTCGTAAAGTTCTACAGTTATTGTGTAATTTGGAATTCTCTAAATTAATGACGGTGTTTTTAATACCAGTAGTGTGTGAAACATGATAAAAATAACTTTCAATAATTACATAATTGAACATCCCTATAATCTGTATTTAGCTATAATATTGTTACGACGTACTAACTGATCGTCGTATGGTACAGTGGAAAACAAAATACAAGACACCAATTAGGTCACTAATCACCATCTTTAATTATCACAATTAAACAGTTTGTAATCAACAAGATAGTATCTTACAACAAATCAAATAAAAATTTTTCAGACACAATAATAATATCAACGATTATAAAACACAATTGTATTATAATTGTCCCGCACAAATATAAAACACATAACACTTGCCACAATGCTACGAACCGCACTCAAACAAATCGCAACTCAAAACTGACTGCTTAGCGCAGCTGTCGTCCGTTTAAATAGATAGCAGAATTGTTTCAGAATAGTCGATACTACTACGCATCAGCAATAAAGGAAAACATTAGAGCGTAATTCATTGCGGCCTTGACACAGTGCGCGCGGCCGCGCGATTTCTGGCACAATCTAGAATGCGTTCGCATACAACATTACAGCCGGATTCCACTGGAACATTCGAGAAACACGTAGATTGTTCTGCAATCTCGTAACAATATGTTTTACTGTGCTATATATGTTGACCTCTATATGTATATACGTTTTCTGTACCAATTCTAATATTTAATTGTTGATTACTGCTTTTATAATTAATTACAAATACCATTAAATTATGAGTAATTTAACCCTTCGGTAGGAACATGTTTTAATTTTGCACTTAAAGGAACACCCTGCCCCACAGGCATATACAATACATACATTATGAGGAACACCCTGCCATCGCCAGGAACTCATATTTTCATAAAAATGCCAAAATAACTACTTTAGAAAATAAAATATACCATTTCTTCTTTTCCAATTTACTTCATTGTAATAATTTCACATTGATATGTACTTTTTTGCAGACTTGGTATATGTTTGGTACTATACACCTCCCAGTGGAACATCTGCCTGACCCCCCCTTATAAGGAACATATGCCTAATAAGCATCCAAAATTACGTACGGTTAGAGGATCATATGTCTGGAAGGCATGAAATCAGACGTACATTTAGAGGAATACATGCCTGTCAGGCAGGGTAACTTTTAGAAAGAGGTAACTTACGGTCAAACGGAGGAGAGCTACGAGATGACGACACTTTTGCTGTCACACACAACAACTGATTGAGGAATTCTAGGAGGGGGACTTGCCCAGCAGCACGCAGGAGGCTTCTAGCAGCAAAAAGGTAAACCTGGCAGGCATATGTTCCTACCGAAGGGTTAAATTGTAATATTGTATAAATTAAGTTCTGTGATATTATAATTTTCTCGTTGTATTTAAAGAAAACATTTGATGATGTAAAACAAACTGTCTCAACTCCTTCACATATACAAGGATACACACTCACATACACAAACACGTTCACTCAAATAATTCTTTTGTTGTGTTTGACATTTCTTTTGCATTCATACACGGGTCGTGGTGATGACAATAAATATTGTCAAAACGTCGACACAAATAATATAAAATTTCCGTTATATTTTTTGACCAGTCCTCACAAACCCTTCACCGGAAAAATTCATTGATTGACGGTCACTACGAGTTTGAGGATTATTATTATTATCATCATCATCATCGTTGTTATTATGCTGCTGGTGTTTGTGTCATACACCTAAACTGTCCTGAGTAGGCCTATGTGTTCGGTCGCTGTTCCTATAAACAAGTCACAATAAACAATAAGTTTAATGAAGAAAGTTGTGTTAGTGGTTATAATCACAAACAGAATTATCACTGTTACACACCACTATAGAAAAATTATTCCGATTAGCGCTTTCAAGGTTCTCAGCTCATCTTCAGTGTCGGAAATCGGAATATTTTTTCTATAGTGGTGTGCAACAGTGATAATTCTGTTTGTAATAAACAATAAGTCACTAAAATTATAAGGTATAGAAATAAGATAATTATATGAAATTATTATAAGGTATAAGGTAATTAGATGAAAGTAAGCTTAAGAGAAATCTAACAGATGGAAAAAAAACTGATCGCCGTAGAAACAAGATGACCGCGGTACCAAGTTTCTAATTCAACACCTTCGAAATCTCGTCCGATTTCTACCATAGTCTGTGTCGCGATAAATGTAAATTTGTTTTGTGAGAACTGAAACTTTCCGGTGTTTGAGCGTGTGCAAAGACAAGAGACGTGTAAACGACTGTAATCGTAAGACATTGTGTTGTGAAACATTGTGTCAAACATGTGTATGAGAAGTACGGGACAGTTAATCGGTATTAAATTGCAAGGTAATGTCTTATTTGAAGGCAAAGCAACTAATGTCAGGGCCACATTGAGAGCTATTAAAGTGTTTACGTATGTGTTGCGGGGAGAGGGAGGTTAAGTTATAGCATAGTAGCTGATGTGCATTGTCGTATTAGAAATGACACAATACTTGATAGATCATTCATTACGAAATAACTAAGAGATTTTCCCGTTTTCCATTTACGGAGACATCGGATTGTTAAATGTAAGTAAGTGCTCCGTGTACGAGTTCATTTCACTACTTGTGATTAACAACGAACGAAAATAACTGGATACACACTAGACAGTCTTGTTGACTGAACTCAAGGCCCCTTAATTTGCAAGCTAACAGTGGCGTGCGTGGGTAGATAACACCTATTGCCGGTTGTGTTAGGCCTAAAACTTAGCATAAAAATTAATTCAAATTTTTTCTAGTCCGAGATATTCTTTTTAGATCCAAAATTCTTTTTTACTGTATTTTCTACGTATCATCCGCTGGCAGAAGAAGATGGTCCTGCTTCATCGTAATGTGACTCCGTTATACTTACACAGAATAAATCCGAAAACAAATAATCGAATTAAAATTATTAAAGAAACACATATTGAAAGGAACAAAACAGAAACAGATGCACGTAGTAACCGGTATCCTAAAACAACGGTAGCTGATAACTGAGCGTTTTGCCGGTTTATACAGCGGCAACACATCGGGCGGACGAACGCATGTCCATAACTACCAGGTCAATGACTAGACACAGTAGAACGTTGCCGGTATCTGAGCCGGCAACACAAGTTTAAATTACGGAGCAAGCGCTCAGCAGTTCGAAAGCAATATTGTGCTTTTCTTCAGTTTCTCGACTAATGTTGTTCACATTTCAAATTAATCAATATAATTAGAGTATTTTTACTCTCTAATGTAATTATTTTTCTTTTCTTTCATTGCTTGTACTGATGCCGCCGGCAACAGCGGTTACATGGACGCCTCGCCACTGAAGCTAAATGTTAAAAAATAACAAATTACGAATTGTTAGTTTTAAAAAATCCAGTCAAGTTTACTAAACATACGCTTATTTATCGTTTTACATTGTTCTGCGAAAAACAAACAGTAGCTATTTAGTTTTAAAGGTAGTCTTTCCGGCAATTAGATTTAGGCGTGTGGAAAAATTATTATACGTACTTAACGGTCTGGAGCTGGATACCGATGGAGAGTCCTAGGAAACGCCTTTGGTAAAGAGGAAATTTTAGTGAATTTTATAATTATAGTTTAGGAATCGATCTTCCCATAAACGTGGCATTAAAAATATATCTTTGCCTTCCAAATTTCTTCTGATTCAGATACGATGACTATTCCAAAATCAACATCCGATTGGCTGAAACGCAAACTGGTTGCCATGGCATCACGGCGCATGCGCAGTACCGACTGATATCCTTTTACACTGTTACTTGCAAATCCACGGCCCGTTTTTATTTATTCCTGTGGTCGACGTCATTGCCTCTCCCGCCATCTGTACGGAGGTTGGTGGTCTGGTGGTATTCGTTGGGAACACCCATTGTCTGTTAGGTACGTTCGAGGGTGTGCTCCTATCTGGTAAACAGTGTCAGATGGATGGAAAGACGAAAACTAGATCATCCGGCTGCTGTCAGGACCGTGCGGGAACTTACCCCGAACGACCCAGTGTGGACAGGGTCGTCCCGATCGAAAGTAATATTACGAGAGTTAAGGAGGTCGACTCCGTTGCCGGGAGTCAAGTTCCTGATTGTAGCATAGGACGGACTCTGCATAGTCGAAGTACGGAGTCGCACTTCAAGGAATTCACAGACGGGACTAGCGTACGTTAGTGTGTGAAGTCGAGACCGGTACACAGACTGAGTGTCACCGTGTTACCGAGCTGAAGGTCTGGCCGGGTGCTACCTTGCCGACAGCGTCATTTTCAACGAAGGATCAGTACGGTATCTGGCCTTTGGGGATCAGAATTTGGCCTGGGGGGGGGAGGCGGTCGTGTCGGCTTCATACAAAAGAAAAAATCGGTATGGAGAACCATACATTACTTCCATGTTCTAAGATTTATATTTAAAATCATTTACTTGAATTCGGTTCGATAATTTCTAACAAGTTAGGTGTGTTCCTTGTAAATCGAGTTTTATGTTTAACAAATTGAATTGAAATATTTCCATATAAACTACTTCTTTGTTGCCGATAACGTAGTATACATATATAAAATTACTCGCTACATCCGAGTTGTCGACTCACAAGCCTAAATTTTTATACCGTGATTATCGAACATGCAACAACAAAATTCTACTATAGAAGAGGCTTTGCACGATAAAATTTTGACATGTTTTACATTCTAGCTTAAAAGTGAAATTTAGACTTTAAACAGTTTTTTTATGCTAACATTCTTTGCTTAATATTGGCGTATAATGCATTTGCGAAATATAGCAAAAGTAACTGTGTAGGAAAAACTTACCAAAAATCAGCCGGCTATCTGGCAAAAAACGCAAAACTTTCCGTGCCACATGTACAATATTTATTTTTAAATTACAAGAAAATTCACTCTAATTTATTTGTTTTTTTTTTTTTTTGTTCTTCGTTCTAAACGGGGTCGTCAAAATTATATTTCGCACACAGAGCTTAATTAACCTTAGAAAAAGTCATCTATTTTTGTTTGTTTAGTAATTTTGTATCTTTAGATACCAAAACAGTTTTACAATTTATTTTAAATATTCCACTTACATTATTAGTTTCACTTAATTGCGTTAATAATTTTAAACGAATGTTCAAAATGCAGTATTGTAACGAACTTTTTTAGACGTTAACCCACGAACAATCCTGCGATAAAATTCTCGTTATAACCAAGTCTCTAATGCGTTCTTACCCATTAAAAGCGAGTGTAATTATCATTATTAAGGTACGAAACACAACAAATCTTGTACTTTTGCTCGTTACATCCGAGTTCTCGTTACCAGCGAGCTCGTTATTCGCGAGTTCTACTATATTTATGTTCTTCTTCAAATGTTTTAACTTTACCGCTAAATTTCACCAAAACAAAGAGAGCAAACAAATCATGTTGTTGCAACCGCTGAATTAAAGTCTCAGTCACAAATGTTTTCCTCTCACACAGTAAATAAATGTAGCTCTAGGAAAGGCGACTTGTTTAGTTAATGTTAGGAAGAAAGAGAAATGTACTGCTCGCCACCACACACACATTTTCCTTATGACGACGTGCCAGCGTTAGAGGTAAACGCCGGGTTACAGAACACTATCTGTCTGTAACGCCGTCATAAAACATTCATAAACGCCCATAAAACACTCGGTAACGGCCTGACGCTTCACACCTGACAGTCCGCGTCTCACAGTGTATCTTCTAATAAGCTGCGAAAGGAATGTTGATTATTCAGAATCGCTTCTGCCTCTAACGCACTACTGCCATTTACGTGATTTGCATGTTGTAAACAGTTTTACAAGACTGACACGAAGCCGATGACCATTTCGCGCGCCAGCTACAAACTGACGAAGCATGTGGTCGCCCTATACGTCAGAAGTGTTTGACACGCGGAACTGCAACCCACACGGATATTTCTCCGCGTCAATGACAAAATTATGCGAATGTCATATACAAGTTTCTGTGTACGACTGTTTTCCGGTTTCTATGTCTCGTAGTGCAGCTAAATGCATCATTCTATTCGAAACGTAGGGTTCATACGATGTTTTGATCACTTTATGACAACTGTCAACACTAAACTAGAGAATAATGTTACGTTTACGCTCACTATTCTTTTTTACATTCATATATGCTCAGTTTTTTATTGCGTATATATTTTTTATATTATTATTAATAATGACAAAATTTTTTACAAGAACATATTTTTTTATTTTGTGAATAAAATGTTTCAATAGTATTCAGCTGTCATAATCAGATGATATAAGTTCATATTTATATATTCTAAAACAAAACTAGGCCTATTTTTTTTATAAACCATACAGGGTCGTAGAGTTTTCCTTCGTGGGGGTTCTGGCGGTTTTTAGGACAGTTTAGATTTTTCTGCATAAAGCTATAATAATCATAAGAAAAAGGAGTCGTTATTTTTGTTGCAATTTTTGTTATAATAAAGAAGATAAGTGTGGAGACATAAGGATTATGCTAATAGTAATCTAAAATTCAACAAAATCATGAAACAATAAGATGGCGTCTTAAGCGTACGTTACAACATGAACAAAATAAATGATAAATTAAATGAGCAAATAAATAAATGAAACGAGCAGTTCTTCCATTTGCTGCCGCCGGTGATAGAGTTAAATGCTTTGCACGAATTTTTTTAAACCTTCGTCTTAGAGAATAGGTCTCTGTAAAGTTTTGCAGCATATGAAGTTAAATCAGTTTACTCGTTTTGTCACAGATATTACTAATAGGTTCTAGATTTTCATAAAATCAGCGTGAAGAAAATTTTAACTACATGCGGTTAAAAACAAATATTTTAAAATTTCGCTACAGAATGCGTTTGGCCGCATTTAAAATTATACGCGTGGCTGCACATTTTATTGAATTTGTCATATTGCTCCCTCGGCCAAAAGGTTGTCAGTCGGAACCCTTCGATGTAATAATGTGCGGCAATTCCCGACACTGTCTGCGTGCGCCTCAATAACCACACATCTACTGCTTCCAAATTCGTTTTTTCATTCTTTCCAATGTCTAAGTCTCACTTCTGTAAAAGCTTTATTTACCTCATGTTGATGCATGTTGATATGTTACCTCTCGTATTGCTAATTTATTAACAGTTTCTTATTACCATATACGTTTGGTTTGTGAAAGTTATTTTTTCTGTTCACTTCTTCTGAACATCTGTTGTTTTCAGCAACAAATTCAGTAACAATGTGCATTAAACGTTCTGTAACATAAACGAAATCAGACAACGCTGATTCTCAACCCTTCATTCCGAGGGCAAAATTATACGAGGGTAGTTTGCAAAGTAAGATACACTTAAAAGAAAAAAACGAACCGAAATTTATTATAACTACTTTAAATTACATACCGAATGGAAGACTATTTGTTGCTTACTTTTCAGTATAATTCGCAAACCGGTTTAAACATTTACCCCGATGTGACACTTCTTTTAGTATACCCTCTTCATAAAAATTGATGTCCAAACTTGTCAGCCAGTCCATTTCTCTTTTTCAATTTTTTTGTTAAACAAAAATCTTCTTCCTGAAAAATGTCCGTCGGTTCGTCAACAGGTGACACAGGGAGGGAGACAGGAGCGGAGTTTTTAAGACTTTCCCACCCCGTCTTCCTGATTGCTTGAAGTGTTTTCTCGGAGATATTGGCAGTTGTACTGTCACGCAACGCCTCGTGTCAGCATTCCAACACAACATGTTTCCGTTGAAAGTGGCTTTCCGTAAATTGTGTAAAGTTTTAAAGTAACTATCAACATTAAATTTGTTCTCGTTTACGAATGAAATTAACCAACAAGAGTGCATCCTGTTCCACAAAACTGTCGCCATAACTTTCCGGGTAGAAGTTGTTGCCTTGTTTCTTTTGCAACTGGACATCCCGGATTTTTTTAGTGTCTTTTCCTTTCTGGTGTATTGCGGCAGATCCACGTTTTATCCTCGGCGACAATACTGTCGAGTAAATCCGGTTCTTCCCGATAACGCGGCAGGTTGTTCAAGAACACACTCATTTTTTGTGCTTTGAGTTGTTCAGTCAGATCTTTTGGCACCCAACTAGCCTAGAGCGCCGTGAACAATCCTATAAATAGACGTTTTTGTAAGATTAAGTCTGTATCCAACGTCCCTTAGTTTAATGAGTCGTTCGGTTACCAAAAGTTCTTTAATATGACGTTTATGCATGCTGTTTCAGATCTTAGTGCACGCTCTTCATTTGTATGCACAGTAAACTCCTGATTATCCACGAGCGGTTTATACGCGTTGTGTCTGTGGCTGAGTCCGCGGAATTTTTCTTTTAATAAGCAAAATTAAATTTTAGTTGAATAATAAAGCTTCGATTCCACTAGTATTAATATAATATTTATTAACTACCGTTAACAATATTGTAACAACATTTTTTAAGTTATATAAAGGTATCTCCGAGGGACGGAGTGTGTCACCGCTCACCGACAGTTACAGTATTGTTTATCGGTCGGCAGGTGGTTACCATGAGTCATCCTGGCATATGTAGTTTACTGCGAGCGCGAAACATTTACTGGGAACATTTAGTTTTCTCAATATAATGTTTACGTGGTATAATTGAAAGCCGCTGTACTCTACTAGCTTAGTTGACCGATGTGAAAAATTGGATATTGGCGTTGAATGTCACCTGTGATGTTTGCGACTTCACTGACATATACTTTTCTGAAATTTTTTAATTCATACGTTTGCGGTAATTCATTACTGAATCTGATCCCTGCTGCGCATGAAAAAATTCAATTGGATTTTTTATATAACTTTTGTACGTATGTAGGTGGTAACTTCAAAAATACTCATTGCAGATGGTACACCGATGATACAGATAAGACAATTTATCAGTACAGCTTCTGTCGAAATGTCAGTTCGTGTGAATTAGCATTTAAACTGCATAGGAAACGTGATTATTCGTTACACAGTTTCAGTATGAATATATCTATTGCTGCTTGGTAATTGCCCGCTTAATATGCGATTTTCACACGCGGTACGTACCTCGATGAGCGTCTCAACGGGGTTTTACTGTATTTTACATTACTTTAAATAAACAGCTAAGCTTAATAAACAATGTTCATTACTTCCTGCCCTTTTTGTACACATTTGGATTATCCGGGGAATTCTGTTATCCGCAGCCATCGCACCGCCCAATTACGCGGATAATCGGGAGTTTACTGTAATTATAATCAGTGAAACTTAATTATAAGTATAGATTTTTAGCGTTTTCCGTAATGACCCTCCATTTTATTAACCGCTAAGGTTAATAAACAGTGTTAATTACTCCCTGCCCTTCTTGTACACATTATGTATTAAACGGGGAATTCTGTTATCTGCAGCGATCGCACCGCCCAACTCCGCGGGTAATCGGGAGTTTATTGTAATTACATTCATTGAAACTTAATTACAAGTATAGATTCTAGCGTTTTCCGTAATGACCTTTCATTTTATAATTTCTTTACAGACTCTTCTCCATCCTCTTATCCCCATCTGCCGTAAGTCTTCATCAACAGTTCAGTTTCCAACCACCTGTTTGTTGGTAGCTCTCTAACCGTTATGTGTACAAGGATCTATCTCTGATGCTTCCAGTACTCTCTATGGCGTTATCTGATCTTATAGCCCAGCCATTTCCATCTTCGACTTTAAATTAATTAAGTGATGTCAGTACAGTACTTTCTACGAGGTTCTACTGACTTTTCATGTTCCGTCTTCGTTCCGTGTGATTAAAAATATTAATCCCAGATACTGTTTGCTCAGATATTCTAAAAGTTGCTCATTATATTTTATTAAATCGCAAGTGAAAATTACCTTTATATGTTTTTAACGTTGGTTTTCCGTCTAACGCTCCCGATTTCAACAGTTTTCCATACGCGTATTAACAACGATTTCCACCACGCATCCTTATTTTTTAAACTATTTATTAAACTAACCAAGAAAAATGTTAATACTCACTCAGATACTTCGTGAACAGCATCAATTTTATGCCCTAATCCTTGAAAGTAAAAAAAAAGGCTTAACGGTGAGACTGAAGGGCGCACGCGTACGTTTGTGCCACAAAGTATAGTTTCTCAGCACGACGATTAGCGTTTCCTTTATTTTATTTTTGCACAACGTTTCGCAGAGTACATAAAAGCGCTGTTTACACACTATACAGCCAGAGCATGGACGGACAGAGGAGAATTCATTACAGGAATACGCGACGCAACGCAAAATGTATATAATTTAGTGCAGTAAAAGCCGGCACTTTGGCGGTTGTAAATCCGCTCCACAATTGCCGGCAAAAACTATAAGGCTATTTACATTTTTGCTTGCAACAGACAAGTACCCGTCGCTGCGTTGCCTCCCTGTTCACTCCCCGTGATTCTGTTGTTTTTTTTTTGCGCGCTAAGGAGTCAGACGAACGCGTTTTGAAGAAGGTTGTAATGTTTATCTAATAAAATCGTCTTCTTTCGTAATGCGCTGTATTCGGTCAAGTGAAACGCTCTTTTAAGAAAAAAGGTTTTTGAAACTTAAAACCCAGTTTTCAGTGTACCAACTGGAAGAACAATTTTTCCGACATTTCAGTTTTAGAAATTTTTAATCTTATTTTTTGTACCTATAAATCTAAACAATCAAAAATATTTCTTTAAGGTTAACGAAACCGCAAATTTTATTAATTTGAGCCTGGAGGAAACAAAACTCAGTGTTTTAAAGGATAAACATATTGCTTTATGTAAAATTAACAACATGATATGTCTGACTCCAATATAAAAGTTGATTATAAACAGTACAATATACATAAACATTACATCAAGGCATATTTCTGTTCACTTGTTAGTAATTGTGTTTATTATAGGTGGATGTTCATTATCAACGGATCTTTCATGTGAGTGATTTAAGGTGACAAGTTGCAAAACAGCACAGGAAATGACAAAAGGACCCGGGCGGATAGTGGGTGTTGACGGAAGTAGAATGATGATCGACACTATATTTGTGCTGACCGATTCAGTCCGAAGATGCATTCTCCTGAAAATTTTCCGTGTCTCCAAAAAAATGTTTGGACTGGTTTTTAGATCTAAAAATTAATTTAGATGTCAAACTCATTCAGCAGTATGACTGCAGCAAAATCTTAAGCGTATAAGCACCCACTAAGACAAATTCTTCTGCTTTAGCACTAGAGCCCAACGTGAGGTCTAGATTCCACCACTAATCTTCTCCAATGTCTCCTATCAGTTGCCATCTCAGCGTAACCCGTCACATCCATTCTTCTTAAATCTTCCAGCATATCATCCAACCATCTTATCCTAAGTCGACCTTCTTTCTGCTTTCACACACCTGCGCCCTTAGGATTTTCTTTATTGCAAACGCTGATCGTCCACCTGCTCTATGTGACCTAGCCATCATGTTCGTTAAGCCTTTACGACTCTTACAATGTCTTCATGCTTCAGTAGCTCATCTAGCTCCTGGTCATTTCTTATTCTATATTCATCGCCTTCCTTAACCGGGCCATAAAACGTCGTAGAGTCTTTCTTTCAAATCTTCTCTGCGCTGCTTTTGTCCACGTCTCACTTCCATAAAGAGACCGATCTAATGAGTGTCTTATATATTTTCATTTTGTTGTTGTGACTAATTATTATTTTTCTTCTGAATAGTCTAGCATATTATTATTATTATTATTATTGTTATTACTATTATTATTATTATTATTATTATTACTACTACTATTATTACTATTATTATTATTATTATTATTATTATTATTATTATTATTATTATCTAGCATATTATTATTTTTTCCGGTTAGCATGGTAACCCCTAATTCCTACCTGTTTGTTGTCATGTATTGCCATGTTAATGAATCCTTCATTAGCTATCATATTACCCAGGTCTCTGACGTTATTAACTGCGTCAAATTAAATACCCTATATGCATAAATTATACAGATTTCTTCTCCTTTCAGATGCAGACGGCAGCACGTATTTAGTTTTGCTGATATTTACATTCAGTCCCATTCCAGCGGATTTTTGGTTTAGCTCCTTGTGAGCCTTAACCAGCCGTTGTCTAAGACTAAGACAAATAGAGTATTTAAATTGAATACCGAGTTAACTGCTTACTACAATCCGGTCAATATTTTCCTTCCCTAAGACAAAACTAAAGAATCGTTATCTAAGAAACTTTTGCGGACATAGTTGCGGCAGTGGTGAGATGGTGGTGAGAATGAGAAGTGATCGAGGCCCAAAAATGGCATTGGAAAGGAAGCCGGAGGGAGTAAGGTGAAAATGACATCCGATGAGGAGACGGTAAGAAGGTGTGGAAAGGAATTTGAGGGAGATGCGAGTGGTAGGTCGGAGAAGTAAGGGTCTGGACAGAGAAGGGCCAGGGTTAGACAGGGACCGTAGTGACAGAAGAAGAAGACAAAACTAAACGCCTAAACACCACATATCAATACTGTTCACGCGCTATTAAGTTGGAATAAAACGCTGTTAAGGGTAAAGGAGACTAGTGGAAAACGCGTGTTCACTTGTGGGCGTATTCGCGTAACTATTAATGTTCCCAGACTCGCGCGTATTGTATGCAGACACGCATTGTTTGCGGTCCAGTATCTACATACACTTGTTATACACGTGTTCTTTGTCTTTAAAACAGATTATAAAACGTTTTGTACGCGCCGAATGACTTTCTCCGTCCTCCAAATACGATAACGCGAGAACATTATGAATTGTTAATGTGCGCCTGCGAAATGTTGCGTCCATACATCAAACTTAGTTCCACACAATCTTCTACGATTTCTTACATCACGACAATAGCGCCGCCTAATTCCTTGTCATGTTTCACCTCTTAATTTTCACCATGCAAACGCCATTGAAGAGGTCAAAGAAGCATCGCTCAAGACTATAGATGTAACGTGTGTTTCTCTCTTACAGTTTGTGGCTGCGACGTACACAGTCTAGGAAGAGTCTTGTCTACTCCAACCGAGATTGTTTGCACGACGTAACAATAAAAACTAACATTATTAAAATTGGAACCTATGGAAAGAGCATAAAATAGTAAAACTAAAGATATTTACAATAAAAAGTGCATATCTAAAAATGAGAAAATAAGGCATTTTCTGGCCTCACATACAGTAGTGAGGCCAGAATGCCTATATGCAAGTGAGCGTCTAGCGTTGAATTATATTTAGACAAACTAGAAATATTGGAAAGACGAATTATTAGGAAAATATCAGAAGGTTGGAAATTAAGAAGAAATGATTAAATATATCAAAGTATAGAAAATATAACGGAAACGATGAGAAAAAGAAGACTATTATTTTTTGGACACTATTATTTTTATATAGAATGGACGACAATATGTTAACAAAGCAGATCTTCAAATATCTGTGGGGAAAGAAGTCAACGTCAAGTTAGATTAAAGAAGTTCAAAAGGATTTAGAAAAAAATAATAAAAACGCAGAAGAAACAATTGAAAGAGACGTTTTTCGGGCAAAAGTGTTAAAAATGTCCAGGGTAGGAGAGAGAGAAACGCAGGTTCAAAGTGGACTGAAGACAAGAAGAAGATACGTAGTGAAAAGATGAAAGACTATTGGAGAAAAAGAAAAGAACAAGAATAAAGAATTGAAATCGGCATGTGGTCGTCAGATGGCCGATACAGAAAAAAAAGTGGAACCTATCGGGATGTTTGGCCGTGGTTGGACATTGCTTACAACGTGATTCAAATTTTTCTGAACGTTTCGGCAACCACCGGAGGCCTTCTTCAGTAGAAACGCGTTCAACAGAGGCTGACAGGCCGAACGCACCTCAAGCAGAGATATAAGTAATAAGTTACCGTGAAATTGAGGTTTCCTGTGTAACTTTTCAATCAGATAGGCGAGCCAGTCTCAAAGCGAGCCGGTTACAAAGCAGCTTTCAATCTGGGAGGCTCGGTAAAGTGGCATACCAGATCCTATTTAAAGCCACACTTTCGCCCCGCCGCCGGTTCATTCCGCCAGAGATGGCAACAAACCCGGGATCCAACCGTTAAACACAGGTTTACTCCCAATCCACCCTTGTCAAACAGCTGTTGCTTGATGCCACTCCTGATAGTTGGTACTCCTATCTCGAGTCTCTGGAAGTCAGGCCCGAGTCTGTCTGGCAGGCTGCGAGCCGACTCACTGCCGAAAAGAAGACCCGCCATCCCCTATGATTTCCGAACTGCATTGTGTACTCAGAGGAAGGCACGGCCGAGGTCTTCGCCGACTTCATGGAGGACCAATTCACCGTTCACGGAGGCGTCTGCCACCCCGGCCATTCGGTTACAGACTTATTTTCTAGTTAGTTTTTCCTGCGCTCTGTCAGACTCCATCGACCCGATCGACCGAGCCGATGTTGAATCGGCCATTCGTCGATTTCGGCCTAAGCGGGCCCCCGGCGAGGATGGTATCTGCGCGACGGTCTTACAAAATGCCCTAAAACAATTATGTCGGCTTAAATTAATTAAGCCTGGATGGGCGACCATGGAAGGTTGCAGATTTTCTATTCTAACTCTCGCAGAAAAAAGGGTCTGGTGGAGTAAGATCCGCGAAGCGACGGAGTCGTGCGTTTTGAAAGTCGACACGTTCTCCGAAAACCTCTACTAGAAATGTAGAGACATTAGCCACGTGCGCAATTTCGCTATTCTGTTGAAACCGGATGCACGAGGTGTGTTCAAAAAAAGACCGAACTATTTGTACAGTACGTCAATCTGCGTGTAGAGTGAGCTGCGCAATTAAGTGAAGCTAGCGACAGTTTTTGACAACAAACTCCCATTGCTTCAGTTCCACTACAGAGAAATTTCTATTGCATTACAAAGTTGTCGTTACCATTTGAATTGGTACGCCATTTGAATTCGTTACGGGTCTCATTCTGATCGGCAGTCAACAAACGCAGTAAGAAGTATTCAGTGATATGATGCACTTAAGTTATTCTATCAGAATTTAGTTTTACGATCTTATACTGATGTCCACTCTCACAGGAAGTCTCGACAGTCAGCAGCAATTTACAATTACATCACCAGCTTTCTTTCCTTGATCTTTCACATCACTTTGATCTGCACCAACCAATGTTTTTGCCCTTTCTAAAAATACTTGGAACAATCGTTCGGCTCATGGAGGCCTCCCCGTATGATTAGTTGAAGAACCATAATTTTTCTGTAAAGTTTTAAGCTAGTTTGGCCTCAAAGTCTCATACGTACACGTTGTTCTTCGAGATCTTTCTTAGTGACGAGATCTTTCAATAACCCGACGGACAGCTAGCGCACGTCCCCGCTCGATCTGATATAGCTCAAATGCTAATTCTTAAAGCTGAACACAATAAATAGCAGTTTAGTCTTACACTACTACCACGGCCTAATGATTCAAAGTATCATTAGATCGGATGTTAGGCCGAGGTCTATGGATGTTAAGTGCAGACTTATCGACCTCGCCATCGCAGGTCATCTTCAATGCAAAATTTGTTTTTGGCAGTGTTCGTCAAATAACACCAGTACTGAGATAAACTATGTTTCGGCCCAAATAATACTGTCTGCACTTAACATACGCTACATAGACCATGGCCTAACAGCCCGACTAATGATACTGTGGATAAATGGCAATCTGTTGTCAAAAACTGTCGCTAGGAGCGCTCACAGTCTCGGCGCGGTGTTTTTGTCGGCTGGCATGTTATTCAAAACGTTCTGTCTTTTTTTTAACTCACCTCGTATGTAAATTTTTTCTTCTTTAAATAAGCCGAGAATTACTTCAGTAAATAGTAGGTTACTGAATAGTGACGTTCATAATTCACCGTCTCTTGAAATAATAACGTCTGGATATCGCAACCCCGAACTCCGACTTTCCATACGCGGGCTTCCTTCCGAGTACTCTACAATACAGAACTTACGTAATTGCCTTCTGCTTTCTGCCTTGCCTGATCATTCTTGAAATTTCAATTTCATTCGACTCATCATCCGTAAACAAATGGAAATTCACTTCAGTATATTCAACACTTACTACTCTAAATACTTTGAAATTTATGTCCTTTCTTCAAATACTCTTATTCGAATCATATCCATATTTACACGTAAGTACGTAATTTATGGGGTCCGAATCTAAGTGTGCGTGTCTGTGAGTCTTCACGACTACGTACGTACAGAAAAAAAGAGAGACAGAAAAGTCTATATAAAAATACCAGGTCAATGATACAATAAGACAAATGTAGTTTTGAGGTTAACAATCAGGCGACCGCAAAGTGCTACGTAGCCGACCCGTAATTTCGTCGAGATCACGTAGAACCGATACCCCCATTCATACTTGTCTAACACCATTCAGGTCCGCTGCTTCATTGATTTCGTTCAGACGCCTAAATTGCAGGTTTCTTGCGGTCACAGCAGTGGACTGCTATCATAACAGCAGTGGAAGGAGGCAGCGATATTGACGAGCATTGTCGGGTGATTTGTACGCGTTCGGTTTTACAGAAATACAGAAGTTTTTATGTTTGTTTTGCGGTCTGTGTACATATATTAATACTGCCGGGTGAAATCTAGTTATCAGCTGGCTTTCTACTCGTGTCAGACACACCAGCAAGAAGCCATACGCAAAATCACTTAAATCCTTGCACACACGTCGTTATTGTATAATTTGTCCACCTACGGTTCAGCGAATGCCTTCTGAGTGATACTCTACTAACGTTTATACAAAATAATCTTGTTAATTTCATAACCAGTATTTGACTATACCAGTATTTCCAATCGGCTGTCAGTGTCAGCATCGACATTCTAGGAACGTTCGGCGATGTTTTGTTTCGGCCTTTCCTTGTTCTCTGTCTCATATTTTCCAAGGACTTGATGGTTTGATACAGAAGAAAGAAAGTTATTTTACAAGGGTGGATCCAGGACCGCAGTGCTATCCACAACCCTTGGCCCCCATGAGCTTGTAGTATAACACCTACAACGCTGACTAAAAGCCCGACTTTGAACTAGTCGGTACCCCTGGTAATATGATACGCGCAGGTATATTCCCTCCGGGGGGTTCGGAAAACCCACTGTCTAGGATTTAACAGCCCACAATATTCCAACGGGTACACCCCATATGAGGCTCCCCCAATAATGCCGCAAGCCCGAAACTACAAACTACCTCGAGTCCAATACCGAGCGTGGTCGTACGGTTCAGATCACTCTAGTCCCCCCCCCCCCGATGCCCGACCGGAGCAAGTGAATGGCGTATCTGCCCCTCTGGAATGGTTCAGTACAGAAAAAATAGTGTTTGGATGGAAGAAATGAAAAGTAACTGATATATTTTCATCGCGTGGCTGACCGACCATCGCGTATTAGTTAGGAAGACCATTGATAGTGGTAAATAAGCTGAACACTTTCGTTGGATATCTTAGAAGAAAAGACGATTCTTAGCGAAGCGATTGTTTTTTCGAATGAACACCACATTCATATTCTATACATTAGCTTATAATGTTTCCTAGCACAGAACAACTTTATTTGAATAATCACATGAACCTATTTCAAATAAGTTTACAAATAATCGTGTTGTTTGTTTTTTATTAGCCTGCGATAGTCTTAGAGACAGTAAGATAAAAATAATTAATTATAACAAGCCTTTACATTGGCTTTGTATAAAAACCAAAGTAACACATATATAAAATCACTGCTACTGGAAAAGCAACAAAACTTGTGCACCTACATTTCGTCGAGACGCGTGTACAAACTTGGAATATGTCGAAAGACGTATTAGATCGGTTTCTAAAACCCGGCGCAGACAGAATAACAACGACAATACGCAAACAAAGCCATTTCTTATCCGATATTTAAATATTTGCTTTCGCTTTTTTGTGTGTAGTTGTCAAAAAAAAGACACTCGAGTGGGTACGTTTATTTTCGAAAGGTCAAAGTTTACACTTGAATAATCAGAACGTCATATTACAGTGTGGTTAATAATATTAAACTAAACTGAAACTGACTTGGAAACTCAGTGAAGCAGAACTTGTGGCGTTCTGTGTAATACCCTCGGGGGGAGACTGAGAGAAAGAGAGAGAGAAACAGAGAGTGGGACGAAAGAGAACGAGCGGAGCAGACAAAAACAGAGAGATCTCTTTTTTTACTGTAATTACGTTCAACCTATTGACAGCGTTCATAAATTTATCGGTCGTCCGCGGACTTTTGTTTGGCTTTGCACTGCCAGCGTTTTCATAAAATATCGTTCGTTATTATTTTTAGTTCTCAGTTTGCGCGTGCGTATACGCAGGACTTGAGCGCATTTACATAATCCGTGGATCTAATGACCGTCCGCCAGATATCAGCTTACATAGATCCGCAGAGAAACAGAGCTAACTGCGGAACCCATTCGCTCGCCTTGCCTCCGAACGCAGTTCATTACGATTTCACCGGGATTTTTCTTGCCCGGCTAAGTATCAGACACGCTCGTGCACACACACACACACACACACACACACACACCACGACGATAGTACAACTGAGGTTAGGTGTCACTTCTGCTACGTGCGAAATAATATCGCCAAGAATATGTGAGCGTTCACTTTCTATTTTCCAGACGGCAGTGGTAATGACTCCCGCCGGACGGTGCCCGCGCTCTCTGGCTGCTTCCAGCCGATCGCCTCAGTTAATGCAGTGAATAAATTCACTTGTCGGCGTGTGTAAACGCCCCTGAGTGAGAATAAACCGGTGAATTTAATTAATTTTTGAACACGGCGACAAACACGAGCCACGGCCGGCGCGGTTTGCGTGCCGCAAGGCGCTAATGAGGCGTTATGCAAATTGTGAGCCCAAGTTATGGCTTTATAAGTAGCCACGTTGCTGTTTTGAACTGCCCACAAACACGAAACAAAGTAGTGTCTTAACAGTTATATCACTGACTCGCTTGCTTGTTGTTTATTCGTTTCTGAATAGCCACATGTGAACTGGTCGACTTTTTATCCGTTGAAAAGGGAAACTTACGGAGACTTCTGATTTATTTTCTAAGAATCTGTAATATTCTATACATCAATTGGGATGTATAGGTGGCGCATAGAATAAGCAGTCTAGATACATGTTATTGGAATGAAGTGGATTTATTAACGATGTTACTATTCTTGACAATCTACTGAGCTTTTAGTACAGTTTATAAAAAGTAATTGATCTGCCTCTGTTGACTGTGTAACACAACAAAAAATTTACTTTCTATACAACGAAATAAATTAGTGTTTAAAAGTTTTTATTGTCTTATTTACCATAAAGTCTTTACTGATGTGATAGAGTCTTTCTTTTAAACAATTTTTTTTTATAATTGTACGTAAATAATACAAGTTCACTTCCTTTTTATGCCGACTGTATGGTCTGTATGACGGTGGTTGGCGTGTGGACCCTTGGCCTACCTGATGCCTCTCCCCATTGTAATACTTCCGCCCGGGCTCGACAGCAGCTAATTGCCGCGTGAGTCACCTCACTGTGCGTCCAGTATGAAACAATTTTTTTTTTGCCTCGCCCAATACTGGTAAAATTTTGTTATATTTGAAATCAGCGAAATAATACGGTAAAAATGACATCAAACACGACTAAGGAATATTAAAAATTGGGCGTTATAAAGTAACAATGACTGAATAATTACAATGACTTTATTTGCATTATTTATTAATATTTTTTAGTCGTGTTTGGTGTCATTTTCATCGTATTATTTCGCTGATTTCAAATATAACAAAATTTTACCAGTATTGGGCGAGGAAAAAAAAATTGTTTCATACTGGACGCACAGTGAGGTGACTCACGTGGCAATTAGCTGTTATCGAGCCCGGGCGGAAGTATTACAATGGGGAGAGGCAGCAGGTAGGCCAAGGGTCCACACGCCAACCACCGTCATACAGAGCATATTTCCTTCAGACGACGATGAGTTGGTCCTGAATGATGCTGGATCTGGATGAGTACGTGGGTTGATATACTCTTTTCGGCTTCAGGGTCGCTTTCGGGTGTGTAGATATTTCTCACGGCACAGTAACATATACTTCACCGCGAACTGATACTGTTACTGCTACTGGTGCACTATGCTTACACCATTTTCCAGTCAGCTTAAAGTGTTTATATCCCTAATTAGAATATCTTGTACTTTCATGGATTAGCCCCAATTATAATAATTCTCGCAGTAACTCAACTGGAATTTTCTAACTTGTGTTTGTCGCGATAGGCAGACCGACCGTCGTGTATAAAGCGGCATTTACACGTTATCGATTCCGACGAGAGACTGATTAATCCGTTCAAAGATACTTCCATCCAGTGGCGGATCTAGGGGGGGCAAGCCGGGGCCCTTGCCCCGGGCGGCAACTTCAGGGGGCGGCAAATTCAACTGTGGTTGATTCGATTCGATTTTTATGACTCGATTATTTTTATAAGGAATCGGGAATTCTACACCGACACCGCGTAAACTAGTAAATATACAGTTTAGTACTCATGTTACGGGAAGGTGTAGTAGCACATTATGCATAGTCACATTATGCAATTTTTATAAAAATGAAAAAATTTCTTAACGTTTCGAAACATTCGTGATCCCTTATCAGAAGCTAAAATCAAGTTTTGAAAGTCTTCAGCGACCTTCACCAAAACATACCATTGTTAAAAAGCCATAGATAGAAAATCAATTTTCCCAAGAACAAATACATTTAATTTAATTCATCTTGTTAATTTCTCCTAATAAAACAAAAAATTAGAATTCGCTGATCCCGGGCGTCCAATAAATATAATACGGGGTCGTGGAATCTCTATTTTCTCCTTTTTTTATATAATTTTTATTTTTATAGTGATTTGCTATAGTAATTTTCGTTACTGACTTCGTAATATTTGAATAGCGTTAGTGATTGGGTTTTTAAGTATATAACTTTTGGTATGTATTTTTCCTTTGTAATAAAAAATGACAAATAAAGAATTTCTTAGTATAAAATGGATATTACGTTTCATCTCAAACCCTACCCTACTTAAATATGCTCGTGTCTTGTAAAAAAAATTAGAGCTTGATAGAAAAACTTAAAGGAGGATGGATGAGGGCGGTACTTTTAAGTTTTTGTCGCCTTTCTGCCCACTCGGAGGTTATAATTTTGCTAGCTCACCTTCCTGCCCGTTTGGAGGTTAGACTTTCGTTAGGCTTTAGTTCCCGTTAGGAAGCTTTTAGTTTTGCTAGATGCCTGTTTTTAGGTTAGTTACACTTACGTTCAACTTCATATGCCCGGTCATTTGTGTGTGTGTGTGTGTGTGTGTGTGTGTGTGTGTGTGCGCGTGTGTGCGTGTGCGTGTGCGTGTGCGTGTGTGTGTGTGGTATTATAATATGCCAATTAACCAAAAACGAAAAAATATGGGGGGCGCCAATATTATTCTTGCCCCGGGCGCAGGACAACCTAGATCCGCCACTGCTTCCATCGACTGAATTCTCGTAATCTGATTGCTTCTTCGGTAACACCTACTCATCGTTTTCTACAGATAATAAACTTCTTGTCCAAGAACGTTTCCCAACAGAACAATTCTTGTTCAAAAAACCTGATTATTTTTACTTGCGAGTTTATAGACATAAAACCTTTTCCTTAAAAAATGCGTACATTTAGTTACTGACTATTTAAATAACTATTGTCATCAGTTAGGTCTCTTTATTACGAACATTCTGATATACAGTTCATCTGAAAATTTCTAATATCATGAAAGTTATTTACATTAAAATTTTCTTTATGAATATCCGGTAAAATAAGTTCGTCCCCTCGCACAAGACAAACTACGCACGCCCTAAGCACCATTTCACATAACTGAAGTTGGTTTACAAGCCTAAAAATACTTAAACTAACATTTTTCACAATGCTCCGTATTAACTGATTTGGAGTTCTATAACTCTCCGTACAACAGACCTGCAATCTCTACTTATTCATACACTGCCATCGTATGCTTTTTACTCTCTGCTACATTTCATATGCATTTAGAATAGTCCATTGCAATATTTACATTTTTTTTTTGTAGACAGAATGAAAACAAAATATCGGTATGGAGAACCATATGTGACTTCCATGTTCTAAGATTTATATTTAAAATCATTTACTTCAATTCGATTCGATAATTTCTAACAAGTTAGATGTGTTCCTTATAAATCGAGTTTTATGTTTGACAAATTGAAATGAAATATTTCCGTACAAACTACTTCTTTGTTGCCGATAACGTAGTACACATATAAAAATTATCCCCTCCCTCTTCCACTATTATTTTCATTTATAGAAAATTACCCCCTCCCTCTTCAACTATCCTTTTCATTTATAGATATTTCATCTATCTTTCTACAGTGGATTATTATGTCCTTCTTTTTAGGATACTTTATTTTTCAAAATTAAGTACTTTACTCTTGTTAAAACGTAAACGTTGCAAGTAAACTACCCCTTCGCCTTAACCGATCTTCACCAAAATCAATAGACCTTGAGTCCTCTATAAGTCGGGAACATACGCAAAAAAGTATTTGATTCTGCGGCAGTTATCGTTCGCCATATAAAAAATTCTACACTCTCTCTCTCTCTCTCTCTCTCTCTCTCTCTCTCTCTCTCTCTCTCTCTCTCTCTCTCTCTCTCTCTCTCTCACACACACACACACTTTTCGTAAATGAACTTTCGTCGTGTTTTGAGGGTAGTACAATCAGAATCATCCCTTATCTCGAACACGCTTTTTTTCGCGACCACCACACTTCCATTTCCTTACGGAACATGGAAGTAAATCATCAAACTAGTAGTCGCATATATGCTGTGTGTCCCTCAATCTGTCTTCAGTAGAAGCAGACATGAAACAAAAACAGAATTCGTAATTCAAAAGCGACATGGAATTGCAATATCCGATGACATACACTTGCATATGTGTCTTTGAGAGTGTTACCACCCTCGCAGTTTAGAGCTAGAATAGATATGTGTAATTTACTAATACTAAACTCTTAACTCTGCTTGATGGCGACTCTTAAAATTATCTCAGGGTATCCAAGAAATGATTATTAACACAATTAACTTGAATGACTGCTAATTTTAATGAACATCTTCATTAACATATTACAAGTTGCATACAATCTTAATGATTAACAATTATTGAGATTATACTTCTCATCAATTATCATTGAAAGCAGGTTCATAGGCCAATTGAATTGCCAATAGTAATAGAGTTACAAAAAGACATGAATTAATCGGAGTTTAATGTTCAATTTGGTTTACTTGTTAAGTTGAATTCCTTTTGGTTGGTGTATCCTTCCCTCGGAGTCTGCGATCTTGGAGATTGCGTTGTCGGCGATTCGGATGATCCTGTTGTTGACACTCGATGACACTAACACTTGATTACTTAGGTTTCACTTTAATTACCACTGTTCACACCTACTCACTGATTCAGCATGTAACTAGAGTATACTAATTAATTTTGACACCTTAGTAACTATGTTATAAAACTGAGTGCTCGCAATATCAATAATTCATCCCGAATACACTCCCACGTTCCGTAATTTCCGAATGCACGCGTTCGATTATCGATACTATGAAGTTCGGTAATTATGACCAAGTTATTAGTCTAACAATTACTTTGGTTTGGTATACTTCGTTTACTGTAATACCGGGTTTAATATTATTTAAACGCACGACACGAATACTGTACTTATTACTTATCGCAAGTTTTAGTTATGAAATCGCAATGCGCGATAACGAGTCTGATAGTTGTAGAGTTCTCCGTAGACTGCCTGACAAATTCCCACTTACGTTTTTTTATACTCCCTCAAACGTTACCCATACTCAATATTTACAAATCGCGTTCCCATTGGTTTCAAGTACCGCGATATTTGATTTCCTCCAACCCAACTAGCTAATTTCACCCGCTTAAAAGTGACGCTTTCTCCCATTCGTCAAAAAACAGCACGTAGCAAGCTTTTACCGCGAAAGTGACATGACGCTACTTCGAGTTCTCTCTCACCCTCTCTGTCTAAATTCTAACGGTACTGTATTGTCCGAGCACTCAGTTTTCCCTCGATTTCACTTAACTTTATGGTTTTTTTTTAATACAATACATTTTATGATTTTACACCCTGTACGTGACTTGCTGAATAACTTTCGCACCGCCAGACTATTGCCTTGCCTAGGGTGTGTGTGTGCTTTGAAAAACACCACTAAGCTGGTTTCTAATCGTATATCAAGTCATATTACTTGTATTTCTTATTCTAATATACATTTAATAATCATGTTTTCTATATAAAACCAGCGTAAAATTGGGTAGCATTCAATTTTTACGTTATAGTGTATTAGCGACAGTCTATCGACTTACGTCAAATTAAAAAACTGAACTACAGCAATGGTTAAATACGTACAACAAAATAAATTTTCAAGTATTTTTATTTGTTTGTATGTGGGAATTATAATATGTAATTCAAACGGTAATACAGTATTCAAGACTCACGGTCGTCAATGACTCTACATTAATTAGTCGATAGTGTTCGATAACAGTTAAACAAAACCTCTTATTATTACTTATTCCGGCTGTACAATGTTTACACATTTTCCGGAACGAAAGATTACAGAATTGATTGAATTCTCATCTTCCACTGCTGCTTATCCATCCAAAGATCTTCTTCAATCTCTCGTTCCCTCAATATAGTCTGAATTTCTTTTATCCAGGAGATAGGTGGTCTTCCTCTTTTCTTTCTTCCTGGTGGGGTCTATTCCATAACTCTCCTTGACAATATTTCCTGTGCCATTCTTTCCGTGTGTCCATATCATTGTAATTTTTTTGTTTGGATAAAATCAACAATTGAATTTTTTATATTCATTCTGTCCTTAATGACTTAATTTCTAATTTTCTCACGTCTGGATACTCTTGACGAACGTCTTTAAAAGTCCATCTCTCTTGTCATTAATTTTGTTCTTGTGTGTATATTAGCAGTACAAACTTCTGAGCCGTAAGTCATGATACTTCTAACAATGGTTTTAAATATTTTGGTTTTAGTTTCTGCTGTGATTTGGTTATCCCACAGGATTCCATTCAATGTAGATATAGCCATATTTACCAAATCAATTCTGGATAGTATTTCTTTGTCTTGCTTTCCACTGGCCGTAATTTTCACCCCTAAATACTTGTATTCCTCTGTATATGAAATCTTCCCTATGTCTTCCTCCAATATCAAGTCTTGATGAAGGTCCATATTGCCATGCATTTTGTTTTATTCATTTTTTAGTTTTAGTCCCCATTTCTGATATTCCTGTATCAATTCTCTAGTCATGTACTCCACGTCTTCAAAATCTTGAGCCAAAAGTAATTGGTCATCAGCAAACTGTAATGAATAAACTGTTTCACCATCAAGTGGAATTCCATCTTCCTGAACATTTTTTCCAAGTCTCTATTGCTATCTCCGTATAAATTTTGAAAAGCGTGGGTGATAGACAACAATCCCTAGCGTAAACCTTTGCTCGCTTGAAACCCGGGTGACAAATTCTTTACTATGTTTATTCTCGATATTGAAAAACCCTTTTATCATTAGTTAATTTATTAACTGAACAAAAAGATTCCTTTGTGCACTGGTTTCCTCTATACCCCATGAGCCGAATCCGATACGATTAGTAATAATCGATGATTACGATTGAGTAACGTAATGCGACCTGCGGTAAGAACAACAAGGGATGTAATGTATCTTGGATGTCGTTGTCCATGACGTGTCCGTTACTTAACTAAATATAATTAATTTACTACCGACTCGGAACACGAAGTTTTTTATAGGTAAAAACTTAATAGTTTTACCTTATAGCCTTAACCGGTTTTCGCTTTTAAAAAGCGTCTTCAGAGGCTGTATTTGTTTTTTTGCCCAGTCATTTGTGTGCTGTATTAATTCGGTCATGTAATTGTGTCCGTATACGCGTATGTTGGCGATCTGTAGTTGTAGCGTCAGTGCTTTGAGGTTGAGAGCGTCTTTTTTCTTGTATAACTGTTTTATGGACTCTTTCATGTATGTCCTTTGTGCAATTTTTTGTGTTATTTGTGCGGCCTGATTGTTGTGTTCGATTTTGATTTGTGCGTATTTTGGTGTGATTGATTTGTTGAGGCATGTTTTGTTAAATGCGTAGCGATCTTTCTAACCTTCAGTACTGTGGATTTGTAGGTATGCACTATAGCTCGTCTTGTTGCCTCTGAAGAAGCTTTTTAAAAGCGAAAACCGGTTAAGGCTATAAGGTAAAACTTTTACGTGTTTACCTATAAAAAACTTTGTGTTCCGAGTCGGTAGTGAATTAATTATATTTAGTAATATATCTGTCATGAAACTTTATTTCATTCATACTTTTACAGAATCTTCCAAAATAAAACCTGTAAAAGGTATTGGCCTACTTCATTTAGAAATTTCTGTAGTGCTTTAGGAAATACAAGAAGCGACGGCGATCTTCATAACGAGTAGTAATAAATGTCTGGCTGCCGACTGTCGGGGACTTGATGGTCACTGACGAGCCGGATTCGTACGCTACGCCGAGCGTTGACAGAAGATATGAACAAAACAAAACAAAAAATAATTATAGTTTTATAGAAGCACGTTCTCTGTAGTTTTTAACTTCCTGTTGGGCGCACACACATACATCCGGTGTAAAGTGTTGAAACTATCTAGGCGGCTGCGGTTACTAACTGACAGGTGTACGGTATCACAACAACAAAAACACGACTCGTATTTTTCTTTTCATACGTTGTTCGCTTCCAAATATCTGTGGATCTTAGTCCTATTGTGGCTTCACATTCAAATACGCGTAGCGAAAGGCTAATTTCAACGTATAGATATGACACCTGTTATGACATTCCATACCTGTCACCTATTCCCTTTATGTATTATTGAAAAGACTCAATTCTTTATTAGTAAGTGATGCCTACTAGTAGATCTTAACTACATTGGAACTTGCTTATAACGAGCTCGCTTATAACGAGAACTCGGATGTAACGAACAAAAGTACGAAACTTGTTTGATTTTGTATCTCAGTAATGATAATTAAACTCGCTGTTAACGAGTAGGGACGCATTAGAGGCTTGGTTATAACGAGCATTTTATCGCAGGCTTGGTCATTGGTTAAGGTGTAACAAAAGTTTGTTACAATACAGCATCTTAAACATTCGTTTAAAATAATTAAGGCAGTTTAGTGAAACAAATAATGTAAGTGATGAATTCGTGGAATATTTAAATAAATTACAAAAATGTTTTGTTATCTACAGATACAAAATTACTGAACAAACAAAAATAGGTGACTTTTTAAAAATTAATTAAGTTCTGTGTGGAAATATAATTTTGACGATCCCATTTAGAACGATGAACAAAAGACAAATACAGAAGAGTGAATTTTCTTGTAATTTTAAAATAAATATTATACATGTGGCATGGAAAGTTTTACGTTTTTTGCCAGATAGCCGGCTGATTTTTGGTAAGTTTTTACTACACAGTTACTTTTACGATATTTCGCGAATGCACTGTACACCAATATTCAGCAAAGAATGTTAGCGTCTAAAATAATGTTTAAGTCTAAATTTCACTTTTAAACCTAGAATGTAAAACGTGTCAAAATTTTATTGTGCAAACCATTTGGGCGCACTACACCTTACCTCCGCTCGACCGTTCTACAGCTCCGCTCGGGTCTTATTTTATGACTTTAATCCCATATAACACCTCCGCTAGGGTTTGACAGGTAAATTCAAGAGGAAAGGGGGGAAACATGCCCTCCCAGCATAGTGAATCTAACTTTCAAAGTGCTTGTCAAACTTTATTTCAATATTTTAAACTAAAATAGAAAGCATATTTCACGCTTATTAGCGATCATCAGTTGTAGATATCCGCTGTTACAATGTATGCTTTTTTATTCTTTTTTTATTCATTTTTATGATTTTTTACTTTTAGTAATTATATTTTTGTAATAAATAATTATAAAATAAAATCAGTACTGTTTCGTATCATGCACTGTACCACTTTCGACATAATTTTAGCATATTGCAGCCTCAAAATATCTTGTCGCCTATACATGTCTATAGTCCTTTGACGCAGCTGACTTTGTTTTTCACTTCTACTTTTATTCGACCTTTCCGAACTTTGGATTTTTATGTACGTTTCCATTTATACTCTGTAAGGCGTCTACAAAAACATACAAAGATGGATGACTATGGTAGAATTTTTTATTAAAATGACTATGAAAAGATTCACAGCCATTTGTGGTCCTGTTATCATACTGTCTGCCGATAAAGAAGCCCAGATGTGCGATGGGAATTCCGCTTCTTCGCCCACATACATTTCAACCAAATAATCTGCATAAGCATCAGCTCTACAGTCGTTAGGTTTTCTTTCAGCTAATTCCATGAAGAAAAAGTCCCCCACTTCGTCAGGTTGTAAAAAGATCATGCCAAATATTAATTTTAACCACTTTCCTATTTCGGAATCCCTATTCTTATATTCAGACCAAAACCTAAGTTTTGTATTTTTCTCCACCAAGAATGTGTTAAGTGAAAACGGCAACCAATTACATGTGACTGAGGTAGAACTTCTTCAAGGATGTATCGCTTTCTCAAAATCAATCATCACATTCCGGGGATTCCAAAGTAAATCTTTTGAATTACACAACTCTTTTATTAAATAAAACACATTTTTTAAAGATTCAGTCGTCTTATTTTCTAAAACACAAAACACGCGTGGTAAGTAATGTTTATTTTGGAAACCGTGCATTGTAAAAAGTTGTGAAAAAAGTTTGTACAAAATTGAAATGTTCCGTCCATATAAATAGTAGCTGACTCGCACAAGAATTTTAAGTTCGTATAACATGTAAAAATAATAATATGTTTCTGTCTATCAACTACGTACACGAAATTTTCCCCACGATTTGTTTTTGGTTCAAGTGTTTGTAAAACATCGAACACTTCGTCCGCATTTTTTGGTAATTGTGGCAAAATTTTCCTCCTAGCACGGTAAATTGTTTGTCTAATAGCGCGCATGTCACTCACACATATGCCGCTGGAATCCGTATTTTCGGCTGCGGATCGGAAAATTTTCGATGGTCTTTCATGCACTTCTGCTTCAGCTTTTCGTTTCGCGGCAGCACTAATAATCTGACGTTGAGTATCTTGCTGGCTAACGGCAGGATGATTATGGTCACCATCTCTTCTTGAAATTATTCTTTCTTCTGTGGTTCCGATTGAATAAATTTTAGCGTTGCACGTTTTCTGTTACATCTCCAGAGAGTGGGGAATACCTAAGGGGTGGTAAAGATGGGCGAGCGGACTTGTTATATCTCGTTTGGGACCATTAACACAAGGCGAGCGGAGCTGTAGTATGTAATTATAAAATGTTTACCTGGCCGAGCGGAGGTGTAGCGCGCCCAGCCATTTCTATAGTAGACCGTTTTTGTTGTATGTTTAGATAATCACGGTATAAAAATTTAGGCTTGCGAGTCGACAACTCGGATGTAGCGAGCACCCGGTTTGAACGAGCACATTTGTCCGGTCTCTCGTATTTCGTTATAAGCAAGTTCTACTGTATTCTTATAATTATTACCCAACTCTAAATGTTTACAACTCCTCAATATTACAGGATAAAATGACAACCTTGTTTAAAACTATTTACTTCCGGGCTGTTTGGCCGTGGTCGAAAGCTGTTCATATCAGCAAACGTTTCAACCGGGCCTTCGCCGGCCATGTTCAGTGCTAACAACGAGCTAACAAACACTAACACTAACAGTACTGTGGTCACTAACCTAACAGCCGCGTTAGTATTTGTTAGCTCGTTGTTAGCACTGAACATGGCCGGCGAAGGCCCGGTTGAAACGTTTGCTGATATGAACAGCTCTGGACCAGTGCCAAACAGCCCAAAAGTAAATAGTTTTAACAACATTGAGTCCGACCGTGTAAGCCTCCGACGAAATGACAACCTTTTCGGAGCTTGTGATTGGAAGTACAGTAGTTCTGTCAAAAAATTCGAATCTATTTCTCCAAAATCCTTTGAAACGCAACTTACAGTAGTTGTGTGTGAGCTTTTGACAACTTTCCAGTGATTATGTGTGTGTTTCTGGAATAACTTTCAAGTCAGTACGGGTATGTGTTTCTGCGATAACTTTCCAGGGATTATGTGTGCTGCGGTAACGTGTTAGTGGTTGTGTGTGTGTTTCTGCAGTAACTTTCCGGTTATTATATACGTGTTTCTGCGACAACTTTCCAATTGTTTTGTTGTGTGTGTGCGTGCGTGCGTGCGTGTGCGTGCGCGTTTCAGTGGTTTTGTGAGTGTTTCTGTGAACTTTACGGTTGTTGAACGTGTTCCGTGATAAATATCCAGTGGTCCAGTATATTTACAAACTTAACTTTCCAATAGTTTTGATTTGTCTACCTGCAAAATCATGCAATCAAATCATGTACAGACAGGCGTATTGCCTCCAAATTTGGCATAGTTAAGTGTAAACAAAGGCGCAACTACTCGTCTTTGTTTTGAGCAACACGTCTTCATTAAAAGAGGGTAACAAGTACTTACTTTTTCAGTTGGTTAATTTAGAACCGTTCCTGCCCCAGAATTAGTCACATTACGCGAAGCTGCTATGATCTTAGTCATGGGAACTGGTTTTAGTATTCGGAGAAAGGCAAACGAATTACCTTACCAGTCTGTTTGTAGTTTGTTGAAAACAATATTCAAAACTTATTCCCTGATGTAGATTCATAAGCGAGCAAGATCCAACGATGTATCACTTAAATCGTTTCGACTATAAAAATTGAATTATTTTTATATCAGTTCCTGCAGTGAGGGACTGAAGAAGTCCAGATCGGAACTTTAAGTCGCTGACCTCCTCCAGAAGCCTTCATCGCGTCAGATCGGGACTTTGGAGAAGGCTTCTGGAGGAGGTTAAAACTCGGCAACGATGATGATGATATCAATTTCTGGAAAAGTCAAAGCAATGGGAAAGTTATGTTATGCCTCAACGGAATCTGCTTTTACAATAATTGTACTATTACTTTCTAACATTTTCCCATTATTCATCTGAAAAAGTCTTCTCTTAATTTTTATTTTATTGTAATAACACACAATAAGGAAACAGCATATTTACTTAAGAAAACACTCACTTTTTTGTACAAAAGTGGTTAGATTATTGATATTTTTTTAAATAAAAAAAATGTATCTGAAACGATACATATCACATGTTTGGAGACTGAACTGCGCGTCCTAATCCAGACCATACTTATTACACACACACGTTTTAATCGCCATAACATTTCTATGACTAATTAAATATTACTTACTTTTTAAAAGGTCAGATAAAATCATAATCAAATGTCAGATTGCCTAAATTATTAGTTTTATGTAATCCTCGACAGTAAGGTGCGTTCAGATTTAACGTCTGAAGATGGTCTCCGAATGTGTGGCCGAAACGTATAAAAATAATAATTTAAGCAACCGACCACGGCCCAGCAGCCCGGTTTCTAACGATTTCAATAATTTTGACTCCGGCCGTGATATCTTACGAAATAGGTCAGATAAATGAAAAGTGTAGAGAACAATGTAAAGTTAAGCAATAAAGGAATTGAATATCACGCTAGATCAAGACATCGTGTAAACGTAATTTAAGGAAACAGGTAAACAGTGGGCAGAAATAGCTCAAGTCAAACTCTTTCAGGCATAAGACATGTAACAAGCTCGTATTAATACACTTTACGGAGTCGCATCGTTCTGACGTTACCCATGTTCGGTAGATCGTTCAGGACAGTTTGTCTGAACTGGAAGCAATTGGAGCTTGTTCTGTTCACAGTTTACGAATCCATTTTCTTTAGTCATTCAAAGGAATCCCCTCGATACCGTGCAATTCTTTCTATGTACAAACGTACAATCGTGTTACTGGTGACCGGTTCAGTAGGAGCAATGGGGAGCTGAATGTGCTCAGTTCTAACCTCTCCGTGTCAAGAACGTCTGTTTACCATTGCTACAGCCGTTACTGTTCATAATTACGAATTCAGAATTATTTAGTTATCAGAACTCGGATTTACACTCTGTTGATATTTCCTGATTTAATTCAACTATTCTTGCAATTTTTATTCAGTATTACTGAAAATGTTATCAAGCTTTTTTACAGATATGTATGTGTAATACCAAATCAACGTTATTTATTGTATAACGTAAATAATAGATAACTCACTGTTGCAAATCAAGTAACAAATCTATAACGATAAAAGGAATAAGGAATAACATAAGAAACACAATCGAGGTATATATGTATGTATTATTACATACAGCCACACGTGGTGTTGTAAAATATGGTGACTGTCCATTTTCTATTGGTACCCCTCCCCCCACCCATTTCACTTGTTCTTTCAGAAACTCGTGTTTCTGATTCTATTCGTTTTTGAACCAGTTTTAGTAGAATACTTGTTCAGTCTTTTCCCACATTCCATAAACTTACATATATATTGGAAATCACTTCCCGAGCACAATCTTTTTAGCGAACTTTGACTTAATAAAAGATATTTTCGCAGATTATTTAATTAAATAAAATTACTCTGTAAACAGCAACAATATTTTTAAGCAAATGAAACATTAATTTAATAAAATACAATTTAACAGAAAACACCCAGAGACAGTAGTACGTGAAATTTGAAATGTCATTTAATAACAATACAAATTAACAATTAAATCAAATACAGGCCTATACGTTTCACGGTAAATGTTTTTTGGAAACATATCAACACTTACGCACTCAGTGAGATGTAGGGTTGCACTGAAAAAAGAAACCGGTATGAAGAACCATACGTGACTTCCATGTTCTAAGATTTATACATATATAAAATCATTTACTTGAATTCGGTTCGATAATTTCTAAAAAATATCCCCCCACCCCCACCCTCAAAATGGTTTCACTATTTATAGATATTTTTGTTATTATGGGCGAGTCGTTTAATATAATGTTATTTTAGAGTCACTTTATCTATAAAAATTGGGTACTTTATTCTTATAAAGAAACTAAACTACGCTGATAATCATCCTACGCGATCACCATACTTCCATTTCCTTACGGAGCATGGAAGTAAAATCAAGAATGAAACTATTGTTGATTTCATAACAGGCCTACGACCAGCGTCGCGATCACCGTTCTTCCCATGACTGTTAGTTGCAGCAGTAAACTCGGTAAATAATTTTACATTAAATAATTAGTACGTCTGTAAGTAAATTCACAACCGAGAGAAAATTTGTAAAAACTATATACAATATTCAGGTAGAATAACTCAGGCTTCCAACAACACAAGTTAGGTACGTTCCTTGTAAATCGAGTTTTATGTTTGACAAATGGAAATTAAATATTTCCATAGAAACTATTTATTGTAGATAACGTAGTACACATGTAAATAAACATGAGTGAGGCCAGAATTAACGCATAGACGATTTAAATTCAAATGAAAATTTGCAATTTTATTGCCTGGCGACAAAATTATTATATTTTTAACAATTACCATTGTTTGAAAAAGTTTAAATGCATTTTATTCAATTTCGCCAAACTCATTAAATCAATACCTAACGTAAAAAACTTAGCCCCTCCCCTTTCAATTGTCCTTTTCAATTCTGGATATTTCACCTATCTTTCTACAGTGGATTATTATGACCTTCTTTTCAGTATACATTATTTATTAAGTACTTTACTCTTGTTAAAACGTAAAAGATTGCAGGTAAACTACCCCTTCTCCTTAACTGATCTTCACCAAAATCAATAGGCCTTGAGTCCCCTACTACTCGGGCACATGTGCAAACAATTATTTGATTCTGTTTCAATTTACGGCAGTTATCGTTTGCCATAGAAAAAATTCTACACACAGACACACACACAGATAATTTCGGAAAATGACTTTTCTTCATGTTTTGAAGGTAGTACAATCAGAATCAGTCCTTATCTCGAACACGATTTTCATCGCGATCACCATACTTCCATTTCCTTACTGAACATGGAAGTAAAAAAAAAAAGAAAAACAGAGTTCTGCGTATGTTATGTTCACCAATGCCGCCCATCGTAAAATGACGAGGGAGTAATCTAATGTTTCCATTCTGACACGACACACAGGGTCTTGACATGATTTACTCTGTGAAATTCTACACATTTTCATGAAACTTTACTGCTGACGGTGGAAAAGCTCTGAAAAAGTTACATTAGTTTTTATTTAGTTATTTTTAAGCCGAGACATGAGTTAAAACGAAACGGAATTTCGTGATTGCGGAATTGCACAATGGAACGTCAATCAGTATGCACGAAGGCAGGCGCCCGTACCAGTGTTGGCGCATGTGCTACATAAGCCGCCCGTCTTCTTGGCTTCGATTGAAGACATTGTGGCCTTCGTGTATTTCCGAACAGCCCATTTAACCCGACAACTACAATGTGTACGAATCTACACACTGTAATGCGACACCATAGACCAGTGATTCCCAACCTTTCCGGACCCGCGTACCACTTTGGTCTTCCGCGTTCATTCCGAGTACAATCGGGGCTTAAAGAAAGGTTATTGGACTTTTCTCAATAAAACCTAGCTAAAACTTGAATAGTATATATTATTATTCCAGTTATGTAAAATTATTTAAATCTGATACATAGAATTTACAAAACGGGAACTGATTTTTAAAATTAATTTCTGGTTGGTTCTATGCTAAAATAAAGTTTAAAGCTTTTTAAAAGGCAGTTGATTACTTTCATTAGAGATTTTCTTGTTAGTACTGAAAAATAACAACATATTAAAAAGAAAATAATTAATGTGAATCTTGCTGCTTATTTCGTACCAGAGAGTTAATGTCAGGTTCTATTGATGTTATTTTTAACCTAAAATCACACTCGATAGACATCCTGTTAGATTCTAATGAAATATTACCGCAAAGTGTTTAGGTTGTGTTTTTATAAGGGTAATGGTTTTAAATCATAACTGATGAAAATTTATTGTTGTTTTGAGCGTAAAGTTTTATTTACTTATTTTTTTAAGTAAATACTTTTTTACTAGCTAGGTCTTCTTGCTTACCACCTTGGATTGTAGTGGTACGCGTACCACCGGTTGGGAACCACTGCTATAGACTCTGCTGTTCTCGAATGTTTAAATTAATAATGATTACGGTTTGGGTTGTTTTAATTAAGGGTATATATTGTCATCTTGGGAAACAATTATTATAAGACCAAGTAACTCTTTAACATTGATGTCTGAGATTTTTTTCATTTATTTATATTGCAACTATAAAAAAGCCGGGAAAAAACGATGCAGCCAGTCAGGGTATACGGCGTGTACCAAAGTGCTCTGTATTTACATTATTCATAAGTTGGGACGGGTTTCAAAAATAATTTTAATGTTTTTTGAACAAATCTCTTGCTAACACCATGAGGCTATCCTCAATAATAAAAAAGTTCGTCGCAGGTCGACTTTTTGCCATCAATACTGAGAAAAGCTGAGCCGAATGTAACAAAATATTTTTTTCGTTGCTTCAGTCAATACATTAATGCAATTTAATGTCAACGTAGTCTCAAGGATACATAGACCTGCAAGCACACAAAAATAATTTCATTTAAGTGCATGGCATCCGAGTACTGGAAACTTGAGTTTCTGAACTAACTAAAACTCCTGTTTTTCTCAGTACAACATTTTTTTTTTATAGTTATATTTGTAATTGTAAAATTTTTAAAGTAACCCAAAAGACGACATTTTTAAAGTAACGTTATTTATAACGCATGACGGTATTTTATGATTATTTTGAATTTTCAATTTAGCTAGTATAGGCCAGCGCTTTCTCCATAAGAACAAGATATTTTCCTATCTCGCCCATCTGACTGTTGGACAAGGTGTAGTTACAAACATCAAGCAATTGTATTCTAACAACTATGTTAGCAGTGTGTAGAATGTGCTCCCAATGGCGCACTCCTCACTATAGTTTACGCTTCGTTCATGTACAGATATTTCTTAAAACACTTCACTTTCCTACACCAGTTCGTACGGTTTCTGTCTCTGGAATGGCCAACAAGTCCAGCATTATCAGTAAGTTGTAGCACTTCGTTATTCTGACGTTGTGAAGCCTTTGTTCATATTTAGCTTAACTGCAAACCGTTTGATCTCATCAATAACAATACGTATTCAGTGGCGGATATCCATAACGCTAGGGTATTCTGCAACACCGGGCACCAGGGCCTCAGCTGTCAGAGAGGGCACCACGCAGCCCTAAATCACAAAAAGTTTTTGAAGATAATAAATGTGAAAAGAAAAACAAAAAAACGAATGTCCACAATCCAAAATTATAAAAAGATGTATGCTGAAAGTATTAAACTGGCTTATTGACTGTAAAATGATTGATATATTTCCGAATATATGCACTGCTTTTCGTCTGTTTTTTACGATTCCAATAGATAACTGCGATACTGAAACATTATTTTCTGTATTAAAACGCATAAAATATATGATGAGTTCAACTATGAGAGAAGAAAGATTATCTTCGTTAGCAAGGTCGAATATTGAAAACGAGATACTTAAATCGCTCGATTTAGAAGAAATTATACAAGTCTTCGTTAAGGCAAAGTCAAGAAAAAAAATTTCAAAATAGGCAGCCATTGAGGACTGCCGACAATAGTGAAAACTTAAAACTATGAAATAACAGTGGTTTTTTTTTGGATATTCAAATTAATTGTAGTATCAAAAATTAAAATTGTTTGTAAATTAAAATCTTTAACATCAGTCTGGTTTTCACATCTATCGGCACTCCGAGCAACAATTATATACATTTTTATATGGTTTACTTATTAATCAAAACATATGATGGGCTGCGCAAGCCCAATACGAAATATAAATACAACTTAATTGACATAATGATTAATAGACATTTATATTATTTATACATAGTATTTGTATTTACATGAATTTCAATGAACTTAATTTTCAACATTATTTTCATTGTTTGCATCATTATTACCATTTTATTAAAAATAATGTAAAATAGATCATAAGTATTGCGTTAATTGTTAATACGGAAAGCCAAAATCGCGCTAGGGATCGAACACGCGATAGCAAATTCGGCAGTGTAAGAAACTCCAAAATAAAGTACGTAAACGATAAAAGTGTGTTAAATAGTATAAATAATAGTATTACACACAAGTATAATCTATACTTTCACTGGTGGCACGCGCAACACGTCATACTTATAGCTACAGATATACTGTTAACATTAGCATGTCGGTGACGCGAACTCATAAGATTTTACCCATCCAAAAATCGCCCAACGTGCCTATAGAAGTTTTCACTTCAAAAATGGATCGATTGGTATTTTCTAAGCTTAAGTACTACTATGCGCATTGTAATCACTATTTTAGTTAAACATTTGTGGTAATTTGAGAGTTTAATAAAATAATTGTCAACTTTCGAATCTGTGTATGTCATTTATCAGTGTAAATAGGCCTAATGGATAAAAGTTTGACGGGAGGCACCAGTCTGATGGCAGCATAGGGCACCACGCGTTTCTAATCCGCCCCTATACTTATTTTCGCGTCTCGATGGATGTCATAGTTCCTTACACACCACGGTGCATCGACAACATTGCGAAGCGATTTATTTTGAAAATGTGTAGATTACTTTGATGTTGGATTTCTTTGTACAGCCCCAAAGTTGCAGACTCATTAGACCCACACCGGTTTCAAAACATGTTTGTATAACAACAGTTTATTATCCAGGAACAATTCAGTGTCTTGCAACTAGCCACCACATTTTCTTGAATTTTTTTTTTTCAAGTTCATCACGATTTCGCTTGACAGGATGAGAATGTACAGATGACAACCGTACGCATTTATTATATGTCATGACGTCATACCTCAACGTTTATGGTAAGTTCACTCTTTCATCAGGGCGCATGAAATGTACTGTACGCGCCATCAGGATTTTGGTGTAATTTGACGGTCGATAGATAATGTTTCCGGGCTATCGAGCCGGGATCCATTTCCTGAAAAAAAAAAACAGTATGTGTAACAGATCACGAGCTTAAAACAAATTCGCGAGGCCAGAATACAAGACAACAACATGACTCAGCATATCGAATAAGGTTTCACTGTACCGTTTAATTCAGTCAGATCGTAAATATTGATAATAGACAATAAAAATAACAAGAACAACAACAACATTATTGTGGATTAAGATTAAATTGCAGCACTTAATCTCTGCCTCCCAATAAGTGCCGCTTGAATAGCTTGGCGGTTTGTTTCATTCAAGGTTCTACAGTCGACTCGACCGTTTCTAAACGTCAACACTTTCGAGTGGAGTTATTGTTGTAGTGTAATTAAACGGTATGTACCGTGCTGCCGCGTGGTATACGTACAATATATACACTAATAATGTTATCGCTGTTGCTTCACCATCCAGCAACGTCTACCATATTTTACCGAAACCCAGTTGCAGGAGACGATACGAACTGGTAGCACATTCAAATAATTTTTAGTAAATGTTATAATTCTATGAGAAAACGTTTTGGTATCATCCAGTGGCGCACCGAATGTTCCATTCCATTCAGCGCCAGATAGAGGGTGAGTGTTAAAAATTGCTACATATATCGCTAATCTGAAGTCATAGATATTATGACTTCACGGCCACGTGACACTTTGCACGCGCTGCATGAGCAGTAGGATTACGCTCCTTCTCTATCTTTCCAGAAGCGCCTTCCAGGTTGTTCTCGATTATCCTACTGGCATCCAGGTCAGTTTTATAACATCTACGCCCGACAGGCGAGATATAACTTAAAATAGCGTTTCCGAAGGAGAGATTCAGAGTGCGGTTAGTATAAAGTGATAGTTGTGAAATATTGTGTGCGGACGCCTGTAACTGGTGGCTTGTATTATTTCCTTCGATGTAAATGTAAATAAGTGATATTTGATGTGTACACTGTGTGTGCTGGACAATCGTAAAATTGTTATGCACATTGTTTTTGTTTATGTAAAGTGTATTGAAAGCTCATAAAATTCTACAAGGTGATGGCTCTTTCCACGCTTCTTTATGGGTCTGGGAATTGGACTTTAACAAAAGGCCAGGTCAGTCGCATCTAAGCGGCTGAAATGAGATTTCTCAGGCACGTGGCAGGATATACTCTCCATGATCATAGAAGGAACACAGATATACGGCAGGAATTGAATATTATGAGTATACTCGACAGGATCGCCCAGTATCGGCTGAATTGGTGGGAACATCTTTGCCGAATGGATGACTGCCGCATCTCCAAACATTTCTGGAACTATAAGCCGAGGGGACGGAGAGGTGTGGGACGTCCGAGGAAGCGCTGGAGTGACCAGCTATAATCTTTGCCTATTTGAGACCGGAACAAACCATCCTTGGTTTAATCCTTGAAGATGATGGTGATGATAAAAGCTCAAAATAGCGAATTTGGTGCGATCGTTCCTTTGGTTGACAGTTTCTGTGGGGGTGAGACTAGCTTGAAGGGTGGACCCCCCTCATTTACCTCAAGTATTCAGTATCCTTCCCCATACAATCTTATAAATTCTTTGTGTCTCAAAATTTGTTGAGTAAACCAAAGTTTTTTGGATGAAAAAACATGGAAACGCACTGATTTCAAAATATTCTACTGGAAAAATTGTTATTCGAACTAAAGATAATAAATCTCACACCATTAGGAATTACTTTAATTATAAATTTGTATTCTCAGTAATTCTCGTAGAAATGATTCGTTCCGAAGATAATTTTAAAAACACGGTCTTATTTCTCCGATCGCACTTTAATTTAAGGATGATGTCCCAAAAATGTTTTCAGCAATATTACTTACAGGTAATGGTGAAGTACGATATTTTTTATGCAAAATCCTGCAATAAAATCTTCACATTTTTTCAAAGTAAAGTCAAGAAACTATTATTTTACCTGTGCAAAGTCGACGGTTCAAACCATAGTGATATTAGACTAGACGAGCCATGGCACAGACAACTCTATACAGGGAATTGTAGACGAAAAGATAAAGGTAGTTTAATAGAGTCTGCCTTCGTTTTCTGGCCCTTCAGTAATTGTATTTTTAAGGATACAATACCAAACGATGCAGCCACTTGTTAACGGTTAGGCTATTTAGGAAATGATGAATTGTTGAGCAGAGGTTGTGCGGGACTAAGGACGTGCCTGTCGCCGGCTGTTGTGCCGAGTCCCGAGCTTATTATATACCTCCTGCCGCGGGGACCACGATACTCTGGATTTCTAGATGTGACCGTGGCCTGCTAGTGATGAGTGACTGTCATTATTAAGGAAACTCTAAGTTTATTTTATTAATTTTCAGATATTGTAATTACTTGTATTTCTAAAATTATTTGTAAGTCTTATTTTAATACACGCAATTGGCTTAGAAATAGATCTACGTTAAGTGTTCTTTGATAAAACACTATTATTTATAAAGAATTCAAAAAATAAAAAATTGAATTATAGGTACCATTAATAAAAAACAATAAGTGTAAGTATAAAATACATTACATTATCATTATTAACTACGTTAAGTGATTACGGAATTTAGGTGAAATTTTTAATAGCTCTGGGAGAGAATTGACCCCCCCCCCCGTAGTTACGTCACTGAAGTATTACATACCCTGCCAACACTAACACCTAAAATTATAAGGCTATTGCGTAAAGGTAAGTCCGTTGGTGATCTCTCGTTCAGCAATAATATTGTTACGACGGTCTGACTGATCGTCGTATGGTACAGTGGAAACAAAATACAGACACCAATAAAATCACTAATCACCAGCTTTAATTAAGCAAAAATAACAGTTTGCAATCAACAAGTTATTCGACTAGATTATACTCGTACAATAATTCAAGTTAAATTCGTCCACACGCAATAATAATGTCAAGTAACAGAGTTTCACACTAATTATAACACAGTAAACACTTTACACTAATTATAAGGTTTCGCACATTAGCTAACGTGAGTTAAATTAAGAAACACGACGTTTCGTTCTCTATAGAATCAGAGGTCGTCTTCAGGCGAACAAAAAAAATGTGACTCGATCCCACTAAGGAAATCGCTCAACGTAGGTCTAAATGATGACAAAGCCAGCCTCTGTCCCTTTTATAGGTAGCGCACGTGTTTCAGAATAATTTTCCATCCTTACTACGGCGTTCAGCGGTTCTTTTTTGAAAAATTTAATGTTAATTTTTATAAGTAGACTAAGCATGTAAACTGAGAGTCCATACCACGTTCTCTACTAATCCTTCCTAAAAATTGGGCCAGTATTGGAAACATTCATAATGTTAGAACATACATACAGCATACGTATGTCTCGAAATTAAAAATCGGTATGGAGAACCACACATGACTTCCATGTTCTAAGCTTTATACTTAAAATCATTTACTTGAATTCGGTTCGATAATTTCTAAAAAAATATCCCCCACCCTAAAAACTATTTTCACTATTTTATACATTTCTGTTATTATGGGGTAGTCGTTTAATATAATGTTATTTTCGAGTCACTTTATCTATAAAAATTAGGTACTTTATACTTATAAAGAAACTGAACTACGCAGACAATCACGCACTAATTACATATTTATATAATTATGTGGTCACAAATTATTTTGGTGGCCTGCTGGGCCGTGGTTGCGGATCTTCGCGCACAGATAATTTAAATTAAAATAAAAAAGTTATTTTTTTTTGACTGGTAACAAAATTATTTTATTTTTAACAATTACCATTGTTTGGAAAAGTTTAAATGGATTTTTATTTAATTTCGTCAAACTCATTAAATCAATACCAAACATTAAAAAAAATTATCTTTTTCATTTATAGATATTTCATCTACCTTTCTACAGTGGATTATTATGACCTGGTTTTCAGGATACTTTATTTATCATAATTAAGCACGTTACTCTTGTTAAAACATAAAACGTTCCAGGTAAACTACCCCTCCCCCTTAACCGATCTTCACCAAAATCAATACGCCTTGAGACCTCTATAACTCGGGCACACATGCAAAAATTTATTTGATTCTGTTTGAATTCGCCATAGAAAACATTCTACACACAGAGACACTTTTTCGGAAAATTAATTTTCTTCACGTTTTTAGGGTAGTACAATCGGAATCAGCCCTTATCTCGAACACGATTTTTTTTTCGCCATCAACTTCCATTTTATGGAAGTAAAAACGTAAAAGTAGACGAAATTACACAACAAAAAAGAGGCAACTTTATTTTTTCAGAAGGAATTCCAAACGACTTGAATATTTAGACACAACGAATCTTATATCGCCAAGTTTGAATTGATAGAATTGTCGCTGATAATTAATATCAGACTGCGAAGTTAGTGCTTTTTGTTTCATTATTCACACTTTACACCGGAAAGCAGTTTTACACGTTCACCCTCGTGTTGGTTCTGCGCTGAATTACCAACGTCGTGGTCGCGTTTGTGGTCGGTCAGCGGCGAACGAACGTTACCGACAAAAAGTGCTGTTAACAGTAATTGGATACTGTCATTGCGTTTCGAGTTCTGTTTGAACAAAACAACGAGAGAGCCGGTAAAAGGGGATTAGTCCGCGGACCGAGTATTTCCGCGTGCGAGCGTGTACTTGAGCTTTCATTTCGCCAAGCGAAAGATTAATGCGCATTCTTTTGTAATCAATGCTACTGATCGACTGCTCGTGACAGCCGAATTGAAATTAGCCTCAGCTGTCGAACCTGTAGTGTACAGATACATGAACCGTTTCCTGTTTTCCAAGTTTATATCAATATCTGTTTTGAATATTAAATATTTATGATTACTTTAAAATGCTAATATTTATTTTTTCAATATATTTATTATCGAGGCACTTCTCTTTTCGGAATTAAAACCACCAGAAAATTTTAAAGTACCATAAACAATGTGTAATATATATTTAGATATAGACATATATGAACATCCGGTCAAATTCCACTGTTTTTCTTTTTTACAGTTATTTGTACAAAAAAAAATTTGAATACAATAACACTATTTGTATGAAGAATCGTATACCAACCAGTGGACCACACAAGCATTTTCGTCATGTATTTTATGTACCGGAGCTTTCTGGCAACAAAAGTAGGCTTAATTAATTTTTTCCTTTTCAGAAAATAACGTAACGTATTCTTGTGGCAAATATAACCAAACTCTTGAAATAAAAAGAAACTTAAACATAGTTATAACCCGAAGCCGTTTATTATAATAATTATGTCTCATACCAATTAAAAAATAAATTCTAAATTAATAGTAAAAAAAAGTATAATGGAGTGAGGCCAGGGTCATGACAAAAAAGGAAAGCGGCAAGATTCAGAGTGCTGAAATGCAGTTCCTTAGAAATACTTTAAATTATACATTGCAAGATAGAATAAGGAATGAAGATATCAGAGCAGAACTCGAAGTAAAGGACATAAATGGAATTATTTCAATTTACTGCAAAATATGACAGAGGATCGTTTGCCGAAAGCGGCACTGAACTACGCTATAGAGACATTGGTAGAAGAGACGTGGGTCGTCCGAGGATGAGATGGCTGCCGGAACAGGTTTATATCCTAATCCTTGAAGAGGAGAAGAAGAAGAACTATCGTACTTGTTTAGGCCTACTACTTTACTTAAACTTGTTATTGTTCATATGCCTAATGTTTTACTGCTACGAGGGCTATTTAGATTCTTACCATATAATTATGTATACAATTATTTATAAGCTTTACTTTAACACACGCAACTGCCTACGTTAAGCGATACTACCATGGTGCATATATGGGAAAGCGATACTACCATGGTGCATATATGGGAAAGGTACTTCTATGCCCTTTGACGCATAGGACAGGGATTATCTGATGGTAGGGTTAGGTCAGGTTCAAGTAAGTTAAGGTTATCTAAAGAGTTAAGTAAAGTCAAGGGGTAAAGTGTAGTCAAGCATGTAAAGGGTTAAAGGATAGTTTTCTTCTGACGTAGAGAGCTTTTATTTAAATTTTTACTTTAAACCCGTTTTACTGGAAACAACTAATACAACTTAAAATCCCCGTTTTCTCAAAAAAACTAGCAAATACATTTCTATGGAACTTTTACCACATATTTTACACGGCTCTGTGATATTGTGAATCTACAATGGTTAGCTTTATTTAAATAGTTTATAAAAAATAAAATAATATGACAATGAATTTTCACTTTTGAAACAGAGGTCTACATAAAAGGCTACAATATTTTTCTATTTAAAGTTTATAATCATTGTATGTAAAAGGAATGGTTCAAATTGTGCAAAAAATTTCATTTCTCTGGCTTACAGTGTCTCGGAAACCAGTGCATTTATATATTTATTTTTACATAAGGAAGATAGCAACTTGCGACTCCCCTTAATAATATTGTTGTTAAAAAATATTTGATTCCCAGTTAATAGACATAATAAACAGCTTAGGCAGTGAATGACACTGTGAAGTAATTGTATGATTTCGTAGTTAGATAAAATTTTTGAATGTAGTTAATTCAAACAATAAAACGTGAATATTTGAGAAGGCAATCAAGAGTGAAAGCAGGATTTGCTTGATTTATTGTGTTGATTACCAGACTAAATTAATTTTATTTCGTCATATTCGATTCGGTAATATATATATGTGATCAGCAGACTTATATGCGAGGTCGTCCCACACTGCGCCCACATTACGATCTACATAACAGCAGGTTTCTCGGTATCCGATCCGGACAAGTTTGACATAAGCCTTCGATTGTGTTCCATAAAATTCTCAACTTTATGAATCATAATTTATTTATTCTCCTTCTGTGAATTGTTACTGCCGTCTTATGTACGTCAGAAATCTTGTTCAGAATTGTTTCACAGCAAAAATGTTGATCCTTTTATAAGATAACTGGAATTACTGATAAACGTTTTGAACAAAATAATTTCAGTGAAATCAAATGAAATCCTCTTGAAATTCTATCTTATTACTTGTTTTTGCAGTATTATTTAAGAGAATTAATAACATTTGGGAAAAACACGTGTTCATAAATTTCAAAATTGTATGATATGCTTGTCAATAACATACTATATTATATAGTACATTACATATTCATAAAAGATGTGTTAATAAATTTCTAAAATTTAGATTGCTTTCCAAGTTAATTACATTGCTGTTAAAGTATGTCGTTCTTCAGGACTAAATATGCGATCTCAGAGGAAAAATTTATAAACTTCGAATGACGGGCGATAAATGTTTATGTTCAACGTTTTGACGGGGTGCAGTGAAAGTCTACATTCACCGCCTCCTGAACATTTACTGAACAAGAAGTGTTCCTTACAAGGTGATTCAGCGCAACCACTATGTGCAGGTCTGTAGGTGATTCTGACCATTACTTTTGGTTATAGAATATTTTTGGAGCAGAAATCGGCTAGGAAATATTGAATAGTGGCGCGTAGAAATACACTGTCAACCGGGGAAAGCTTCTGCCGTACTATCTCCGTCTTAGTATTTTCGTTTTTGACATTTTACCCCCCAAAATCTGTGGCCGTTGTTAGACAGCTGGAGTGGCTTTTTTTGTTAGTACACGCATTGTGGTGGGTGACCTAGCCCCCACCACTGTACCTCACGAACAGACCCTCGTACCAGTTCCGAAGACTTTTCATGTTTCTAAGTCTACCATCGCAAAAACCACATACGCTTTCAAGGGAAGGGCAGGAAAATTCCCGGTTCTCCATCGACTGCATGAGTCAACGAGCGGGTCTGGAACCTCTCCTCGCAAAGAGACTAACGCGTTTCGCTTGTAAAGTTGAAAAATTTTCAAACGCACTCTATATTCAGGTTTTGGTTTAAATAACCTTTACTCTGACACCCGGTATGGATTTTCCCAGTTTTATTCAAAATTTTCATCCCGTTTTTTGGGACCTGGTGCCCTAAAATTATGGAATTCCAAAACTGAACATTGTATTAAAATATTTGTTAAAGATCTCTTTAATTGGATACTGTACATGGATTTTTAAAATTTCGACCTTATACGTTTTCCCCTTCACCCACCCCTATTTTTAGGGGCATCAACTCAAGAAAAAGGAAGAGTCTGTGGAGATAAAAGTGTGGCACGCGTATTCGATCGCTGATCAAAAGTTACCGTGAGACATCCCCTAAACAGACAGATTGACAGACAAATACCATTAGATCAAATAAAAACTGAAAACCTGTTTCCCGTAATTGATAATGCGTCCCCCCTCCCACTGTAAGTCAAACGTCTCCCAGTGTTCAAGCACGCCATTTGCTCATTGTAATGAATTTACTTATTACGTTTTTTTTGTATCGGCCATCTGAGGATCACATGCCCATTTAAATTCTTTATTCCTTGTTCTTTTCTTTTTCTCCAATATTCTTTCATATTTTCGCTATGTCTCTTCTTCCTGTCTTCAGTCCACTTTGAACCTGCGTTTTTCTCTCCCCTACTCTGGACTCCTTCCATTTTTAACATTTTTGCCCGAAAAACTTCTATTTCAATTGCTTCTTCTGCGTTTATATTATTTTTTTATTTATTTTTTACTTATTTTTTCTTTATCATAGGTTGGGAAATAATATGTTAGTCAGCTAAATTATTAATAGGACGACTATGAAACATTATCGGACAATGAACAAAAATCTTTAACACTAGAATGAGAATCTTATTATTTTTTTTTCAGGGTTTGCTAATCATTACCACGTATACAAATGACATTAATTCTATTGACGCTGCTTTGCGTCAAAGAAAGTGAAAGCAAAACAAGCTATTCAGTAACAACAAAGGAGCAGCATGAACTCATCCGTCTTTTCACAGAAGGACAGACACCGTAATTATCATTACGTGTGATACATAATTACTAATAACATTTATGAAGCATAAAAGAAAAATTGTTGTAAAGAGAAAAAAAAATTACGAGCGACGTAATGAAATAAAAGGAAGGCAATCAAATGAGAATAACCTTTTCCTCTATTAATTCAAATACGTGACTCGTAAAAGCAATCAAGATTGGAAAGAGCAGGATGAAGAAGCTAGAGAGAGGCAGCGCACAGCGCACGGTAGCATACGGCGTGTATCGAATCCTAGACAGCCGTCCATAGCGCGTCTAGTCGTAAATACAGTGAGCCGTGGTAGTTCAAGGTTTACGTTCGCGCGTTGTTATATTGCGCTTTTATTTATAACCATACTTTTCTCTGTTACACTACAGTTGATTATTATTGTCGCTGATTTTTATCTAACCTAGAACGTCTCTGTTTTGTTCTCCATTTCAAACGATTCAGCGATATCTGCGCAGTCATTTCTTTTTCTTTTTCTTACTGTAGCGTTCAACGATGAATATTATTTTCCGTTTACGCGAACATAAATATAACGAAAACGAAAACCGTACAATACATTAGCGTTTTCTGCCTTCCTTAACCCATCATCAATTACATACACTACGAAGTCGCTCTACTCAAGATAAATAATATCACGCATCAGCGAATTGTAGCGTAATGTCGATATATATTGTATTATTGAACGAGCGTTTGTTGTCTATTTGTGAATTTAACTGTCTATTTGGAGTATGTCTCACGATAACTGTTGAACGCATTAACCGATTTTCGTAAAACATGGCACGCGTCCCATACCACATAAAACCTTTTTTTTTTAAGGTTGATCCCCGTTGAAATAGGGGAGCGGAAGGAAAAAATGTGAGGGGATCCAAAGTTTGGAAAAAATCACAAAAGTATCGTGGGGTATAAAATTAAAGGAAATTTTAACCAAACTGTGAATTTAATATTCAGCTTTGAAAATTTTAAAATTTTGGAACGGCGGAGGCCAAAGGTGAGTTGACAATTTTGATAAAATCGCAAAACATGCATGTGTCGTGTCAAGTTGAAAGCAGTTTTAACTAAAATCTGGACGAGTGGTCATTTTTTGAAATTTCAATATTTTTTAACCCCTGGAGGCAAAAAGTGGAGGAAAAGTTTTATAAAATTGCAAATTCCATGTGGGATATCAAATTAAAGACAATTTTAACCAAAACTGAATATAGTGCACAGTTTTGGAAATATTAGAATTCTTTGATCCCAGGGCTCAAAAATTAGATTAAAAATTTGTAAAATCCAGCAAGGTGTCAGACTAAATGGACTTTTAACACAAATCCGATCGTTTGGGATTTTTAGCGTTTGTTGTATGATTGCTCTACAATTGTTACCTTACTAACCGAAAATTAATAGGGTAATAGGGACTTTTGTAATTTTTCTGATAATTGAAAAATAATCTAATATCGAATTTATCCCATAATAGATGTACTTCGCTCAAAATATTAATTAGGCCTAATTACTTAATTCTTGAGCTTTTTCCACTTTCACGGAAGTTAGGCTGGTGGCGTTGTGTCTCTTGTACTCGATTCTCCATCGTCTCTGTCTTCTGTACAGCCGACCTTACGTCTTCCGTTGCTTTTCGTCGCCTCCTCCACAGCATACTGCACCCACCGCGTGTGTTCCTTCTCGTCACCGTTAGGTCCCGATATCCTCCCTGTCCGGGATTCTATACCTTATTTTTGTAGACCTGACCTCAATATACAACGGAAAGGATTTTCATAAGAGAGTCTTCCGTGTAGGTGGGATTCGAACCTGCAGAAGGTCGTACCAGGCAGTACGACTTTTGGTCCCAACTAATTCCGCAATATTAGTAAAAATAGGAGAACATCCGTAACGACCAGGACAAACGAGGTATAGAACAACCTGAGCTGAGCTCGGAGGTAGGGGGGGAACGGGACCGGACCCCTTCAGAGGGTCAAACAAGTTGACGAATTTTGTTAATCTCTTAATTTTTAGCTGTTTTGTTATTTTCCAGCTCTGTACGGACATATAGCAGTAACTCTTTTTTTTTAAATATATGAAAACAGGTTTATTACACAGCATTTGCGTATACATTTGAAATATGAAATATAGGAAATCAATTCAGTTATTAAGTATCTTCTCAACAGTGTTTCAATAACGCGTATTTTTGTTGTGTTATTAGCCTACCGTTTACTTTAATGGGATGGATTTCAGGGTGTTACCACACAAAACAACTTTAAAGATAGTAATGTTCATTAGTCTTAACTTTTTTTTCTTTTGTATGAAGCCGGCTCGATCGGACCCCCCCCCCCCCCAGGGCAAATTCTAGATACACCACTGTTAGGAGGACCCACTGAACATAGAAAAATGTAAACCAGCTGGCGTGGGATTCGATAACGCACTTAAAAGGTAGTTACATGAAATGTATATTCGAATTTTATAAAAACCCATTTTTACATATTAACGTGTAATTCGAGTATTGTAGACGATTTATAATTTTTGTCCAAGCGTAACAGGTGAAGAGAAAGATCAACCAGAAGCAACACATATTCAGAGATGTGTAATCCTTATTGCGTAATGATGATTTATGGTACTATTAGTTAGACTTGATTGAGGTTACCGATTTGACCGGCCAGTCGAATCGTTGGATTTAATTTGAAAAGTGCTAACTAGGCGTGGTAAAAATCCCCGAATGTTGATTCACCCACATACAAGTGTGTACAACAACGTATACGAAAGTTATATTTATGTCGAGTCCTTGATCCGGTAATCCCGAATCGTAGAGAACAGTAATTTGTCTTGCCGGAGCCGTCACGCGCACGACGGCGGACGAATTCGGCAATCAGCGGGCAGGCGGTGATTGCGGTGCGGCTGCATCATACTGCGCGCGCTCACTAGCTCGCTTATCGCGGCGAAAGGATCCCACCTGCCAAAACATGACCTCTGACACCGGTCGACCTTTCTCTCATCATCACACGATGCCGGCCGGCCGAGGTGTGATGCAACAGAAACGCGACGAACGAGTAGTAGGCAGTCTTCATTCCAAGCGTTCGTTCGCTGATTGACTTAGTATGGCCGGCCGTCTTGCCGTGTATGGGACGCGAGAGCGAACAGAGAGATACGTGTTGCGCTGGGGGTCATCCGGTGAACTGGAGCGAGTGTGTGTGTTGTGTGCACGTATAGAATGTGTTTGTGTTATTGTAAAACACAGGTGGTCACTGTCGGTACGTTCACCGGCGGCCAGCGGCAGGTTGAGTAAATAAATTATTGCAGAAATCTCCCTTTCTCCATTCACTGTCGTCCCCCGACCCGAGACTAACCTTAATTCCGCAACACGGCAAGAACAAACGTAATTTTATAAAATTATCATTATTACTGCTGCTTTCTGTTTTCGCACAGCGCCCATATTTTGGGGTCGGTCTTCTATCAATAATTGAAATCGTTGCTCAGTTTTTTTCAAAATCTTTTTCCCTTCATTCACTCATACTCGTTTCTGCCACTTTCATAACGTAAAAATAGCAATTAAATGAAAGTACGAAAATGCCTTAAGTTAATGAAGGTTGATAATAATTTGACGTCGAGGTCGTTAACATACACGCGTTCAGCTAGGATTTTACAAACAAACTTTAGCTTCCAGAAATTCATATCTCTAAAATTAATTATTTAAATATACATATTTTAATTTCAATAATAAAATATCGGTGTGGAGAACCGTACATGACTTCCATGTTCTACTATTTATATTTAAAATCATTCTGAGTAAAAAATTTGAAACGCCAGTTAGTGAACAGAGTCGAATGCTGTAAGATGATTTCTAAAACAATATGCCCCACCCTCATACTATTTTCACTGTTTATAGATATTTTTGTTATTATGGGGTGGTCGTATAATATAATGTTATTTTCGAGTCACTTTATCTTTAAAAATTAGGTACTCAATTCTTATAAATAATCTGAACTACGCAGATAATCATCCCTCCTCCTCAACCGATCCCCACTGTTAATGATATTTACACTTTCATAGAGTAATAGTTTTATCATATGTAATTGCTAAGGTATTTTCTCCTTCAAAACTAAGTACCCGCACTTTACTTGATATCAGAAAAGTAATTATCACAAAATCAGCCCCTCCTCCTTCCACTACCCTCTCCATTTACAGAAATCTCATTTACCATTTTACAGTAGATTAATATGACTTTATTTTCGGGGCACTTATTTATGAAAATTAAGTACTTTATTTTGTCCCGTTAACAAGTAGGCTATTTATCTTGTTAAAACACAAAACAATGCAGGTAAACTACCCCTTCCTCCACAACCGAACAACGCCATTTTTGATATTTACAGTTTATTGAGTAACAGTTTTATTATATGTAATTATTAAGGTATCTTATCGTTCAAAATGAAGTAGTTTATTCGACATCAAGAAGGTAGTTTTGAAAAATTACCCCCTTCCTTCAACTACCCGTTTCATCTACCTGTCTATAGTGGATTATTATGACCTTTTTTTCAGGATGCTTTATTTATCAAAACTAAGTACTTTACTCTTCTTACAACGTAAAACATTGCACTACCCCTCCCCATTAACCGATTTTCATAAAAATCAGTATGCCTTGAGTCCTCTACCACTTGGACACATATGCAGACAATTACTTGATTCTGTTTGAGTTTGCGACAGTTATCGTTTGCTATAGAAAAAATTCTACACAGACACATACACTGACACTTTTAGGAAAATGATTTTTCTTCGTGTTTTGAGGGTAGTGCAATCAGAATCAGCCCTTATCTCGAACAAGATTTTTTCGCGATCACCATACTTCCATTTCCTTACGGAACATGGAAGCAAAACGGTTATTCTAATTTGACTTTTTCAAACAAGTTGGGTTCAATAATGTAACTAGTACAACCGAGCTGCAATCCGCTGTCTTTTTATTTTGTTTTCGTCTTCCTGAGTGTTATTTTTATTTTTTATTGTTATTGTTGCTTTTTGTTGATTTCAAGGGTTTCAAGGAATGCTGCTGTGAGAATTTCGCTTATACGTTTTTCCACTCATATAATCGTCTCCGTCACGACACGACCTTACATCTGTGTTTCGGTGACGCCTCATAGAATATCGCGTACCGGTTACAGTCGCAGTATTAGATTCTACAACCGGTTGATATCGGATATCGTTGGAAAGAACAAATCAAGTAGAGCGCTTTAGACTTGTACAGACCGCATAAGTGCAGTATGTTAGTGCGCGCGCGTACGTTATCATGTTCCGCTGATAAAATGTGAAGAAAGAAAAGCATATAAGTTAAAAGGTAAACAATACCTGTAATTATCGACAGTACGTTGAGATAATGGTGATTATCGTGAACAGTATGTAAGGCGCCGTCCATATATTACGTCACCACTTTGGGGGGGAGGGGGGGTTCGGCTAAGTGTGACAAATGGGGTCAAGGGGGAGGGAGGGGGTTTCAGCAGTTGTGACGTAACCACTTTTTTATTCTTCGTTTTATAAGGATGAGTTTTGTAAAGAAAACGCTTTTTATGCAGACAGGCATTTAAATATTTACATTTTCTTCGCTAATTTGTACTGGGGCGTAGAACACACGCACACAAAAGTTCGATTTCCCCGAACTCGGCTACCGCGTGTTTACTCACATCATACATTCTTCGCTGCTAGCACTGCGTTGTCGGTGTCTCGATTTCCCCAAATTCGGCCACCACGTGTTTACTCACATCATACGTTCTTCGCTGTGAGCACGCTCTTTGTTTAGTCTTCTCTTGATTTCGAGCGTGTCTGTTTAGTCTTCTCTTGATTTCGTGTCTCGAGTCCTCCTATCGCGCGTTTTGCTACGTCTTCACTCCCATCATACATACCATCATTGTGGTCGTTCATAACATGATCGCGGCAAGCTTTACGAGTCTCTTTTCGACGCGTATAAGAAGGCCTACCCTGACAGGCCGAAAGTGAATCTCCAAAATGACTGCAATACCTTCTGGGCGGAAGCAAAAAAGGAGTGCGGCAAGGATGATTCGTCTTTTGACGCTAAGATTAGTGCGAAAGTGAAAGAGCTTTTGGTGAGAGGGACTAATAAGAAAGTCAAGGGTTTGTTTTCGTATTTTACTATACATTCCGCGAATGTGAAAACCGCAACACATGCACCTGCAACAATAACGGCTCCGGCTGCGCCGACCAGTCAGCTCACAGTTAGTGATACACTTAAAAAATGTGAGATCGGAGACTCTGAAAATGAAAAAAGGCGTACACCTTCCCAGGATGTATATCAGACGATGATTGCGAATTTGCAAGCCAAAATTTGTACTTTACGTAATGAAATTGATAGTGGTCTTGCATGCGACGACTCTTCTAAAGAGTTGTAATCTCTCAAGAAGGAACTGAACAGCGAAAAAAATGCTTTAAAAAGGAAGCAGTCGAACGCAGCGCGTCAAAAAACGTGTCGTAAGAAGACAAAAAAAAAAAAAAAAAAAAAAAAAAAAAAACGGAAATTGGACGAAATTTGCCGCGAGCATCCTGACATTTCAAAACAGCTAAAATCTAGAGACGCTTCAGGTAGACCACGTACCGAAGAGGAACAACCGGGCCTTCTAAAGGCAATCTGTGATCTCGTGATGTTCGGCGGGGGAGCCCAGGTAAGACGACAATCTGAACAGGTGCGAAGCTGCAAGACGCTCGACGATTTAAAAGATGCTTTGGAGAAAGCCGGATTTCATTTAAGTCGGAGTGGGCTATATTTGCGACTGCATCCCCGTCATTCTGACACATTGGAAGGTAAGTCCTCAAACTTCTGTACTGTTAAATTAGAAAATATGCGGATTTTGTTGTATTTAATTTGTTTGTAATTTGTTCAAAAGTGTTTTAAATTATAATATTTAAATTTAATAACTATTTAATTTGTTTAATAGTTTTAATTAAATTAAATACGGTACTTAATTTAATTTAATGTGTTTAAAAGTAGTTGTAATAAAGAAATAACTTATAATTGCTGGTACGTAATTTTTCATTGAAGATCGCCGACTTCCAACAAAGAAGGGAAAATAAGGGGGGGTCTGACCCACCGTGGTGACATAATATTATGGGGGGGGATTCGCCGAGTGTGACAAATGGTGACAATGGGGGGGAGGGGGTCCAAAATGCCGAATTTTATGGTGACGTAATATATGGACGGCGCCTAACGCAAAGGTCATCAATCGATGCGACGGGGGGACGCCCAACCGTTGTATATAGGCTGTAGGTGATACGTTTGTTGCACGTGACGAACAAGGTCGGATTTATCGGTCTTCACACAAGGCTAAGTTTCGTATTTTGCGAGACGCGAAATTAATTAAAGAAATACAATTTATTCTGTTGTTCCGTCCGAATCAGTGTGGAAACGGAAGCCTTAATTTTGTAAACATATGTAGACTTACGTCGTCAAACGTCAGTTGTAACTAATATAGTGAGTCTAAGACATACTGGCTTCTTCAGAAGGCTGATGAGCGGGTAGGAGTAGGGCACTCTCTTGCCTTTGGGGTTAGAAATGGCACCAAAAGGTGGATGAACCAGTACTTGGTCAACGGCACAGAATGCAGAAGGCAACTGGAAACCACTGCATTAAAGGTTTTCGGATATCCTTAGTATCAGTAGTAATCACTTGAGTTTTATACGGAGCATTGTCATTGTCGTTACGAGTCGTGGATAATAGGTATGAAGGGAAAAAGGAAATTTGACAGCTTTGAGATATGGTGTTTTTAGCAAGATGCTAAAAATCAAATGGTCTGACAAAATTACAAATTAAGAGGTGCTGAACAGAATAGGCAATGAGAGGTGTTGTTTGAAAGCATAATTAGAAGAAGGCTTTTGGACATCCACTGCGGCATGAAAGACTACTAAAATTGGTGATGGAAGCAACAATGGAAGGTAAAGGCTATAAGGGGAGACCAAGGCTGCAGTATATAAAGCAAATTATGGATGATGTGAATTGTGAAACTTATGAGGAAATGAAGAGGAAAGCAAAAAATCGATCACAATGGAAGACTGCTGCAAACCAATCTTAGGATTGAAGACATAACAGGAAGAAGAAGAAGAAGAAGAAGAAGAAGAAGACATACTAACATGTGAAAGTTTGACTAGTCTTTAATTTGTCAAGTAACGTTAATTTTTTTAGTAAAAAATCAAACTTTTTTTAGTAAAAAATAAAACACCGCACGGGTTGCCCCCGGGCGTGGGTTAAAAGGTTGGTTAATATCTCTCTTGGCTGGGGTGAGGCGTGAGTTCTATCACGGCCGGAGGGCGCAACAGGTCTATGACCTAATGCCTGAAGTGGAGAAGAAGAAAAATAAAACTATTTCTGTGCCCAAGTGACCGCAGCAAAGACACACAAACAGCATACCAAATCGACGAGAAACGACCAAATTCAATAATTAGAATCGACTGACGTTTGGAACATCACAATGGCAGTAGTTCTCACTTTCTGTCGCGTATCTAGTTATGCCAGAATATATACATAAAACGGAAAGAAACGGAGCATCAAATTCATGAGAAACGACCAAACGCTGTAATTATTAATAGGATCGACTCGCGTTAGGAGAGATCGAAAAGTAGTGGTCCTCTCATTTTTCCGCATATCCAGTATATATAGGTCTTCACATTTTGTCCCCAAAATATGTATGAAACGAAAAGAAACGAAACACCAAATCCACGAGAAACGAGCATACGCTGTAGTTAGAATCGCAAAAGTAGTGGTCCTCTCATTTTGCCGCATAACCAATTGTACCAGAATGTACATAGAAAAGGTAAAGATGGCCATATGATACCATATTTTTAAAAATATTAAATAGTAATTTTTTAAAAATAATATCACTACTTTCTTCCAATCCGATGATTTCTGACGTTACAGTTTTGGTTTGCTTGGATTCATATACGTGTGATTACGCGACACGGGCTCATTTTAAGAGCGGTTTCCATACTGAAAATACAATTGTAAAATTCCTTGAAAAACGTTTTCATCTACATATCCTATTCGTCTGGACAATCGTAGGCCTTCCCTTTGGTACCTAAAGTATGCAATCTGTAGGTTTTCTTCTGCAAAAATTTACTGCAGACACATAAAGGAATTCTAGAAGTTCCAAACAATTCTCGGAAGTTATTTTCGTTTTATTACATTCTGTTGGTTTCGCCTTCTGAACCGCGAAGAAAATTTGGCGTAACATTATTATCATTAAAAAGTGTTTTCTGCAATTCATCACTGGATATCTTAAAAATATCAATCATAACACTTTTTAGTATTTCAAAATCCTTAATGAAGCATCTAATAATTTACGGTTGCAAACTACTAAGAATATGCTAACGTCGTATTCAATGAACATTTATGTTTACTTACAGACTTACGGCAGTGAATTCTAAAATAATCTCTGGTATGCCAGTACGAATTTGATTAATCACATTTTGTGGCTGGACTTGATTACCGATAATTAGAGAGAAATACTCCTTCATCCAGATTGTTCACTCTAAGTCAAAGCTTGTTCACTACCAAAGTTTAACTACCATCTAAATTTGTAATACTTGAATCTAACTAACGGACTTTGCCATCACAGAAGAAATATAATTGCGACGTTTCGGCCACTTAACCAATCGGGGGCCGCCGTCTTCAGGCTAAATATAACCTAATACATGTAAAGAAATAAATAATACTCTATCGACGAGTGATGGCGCGTCAACAAAATAATAATAGCGAGACTTCCCATAATATACAATCAAAAGCTAAAATAATACAAATGAATACTTACTACGAAAAAACCTACAGCACTCACAAAACACAAGTACAATGCACACGAACACTTGCACACCAACAAGGTCAACAAAACCTGTGTTCTCAGATGGCAAAAGTCCGTCGTCAGTTATATTCAAATACAATTGGCTACAATCCATCACAGCCATCTTTTAAAGAAGATGCAGTCTAAATGTTTGTATATTCAGTTAATTCCTGGCAATTAATTATAACAGTAATGTTGTAACGTATTAAATATTGTTGTCAAAGTAATAGGAAAACACCGACTTCCATATGCTTAAACGGGAAGAAGTTAACTCGGTTGTATCAGTTTGTCGTGCTCAAAAATAAAACGGAACATGACGTTCGAAAACTAGATACCCATTTGAGTAGCTTTCCACTGATGACCGATTAGTGTAAAGTATTTGGGGAAAACTGTGTTCCTGTTAAATAAAATTTTAAATGAATTCGTCACGTTAAAAATTTGTGGATACACATGACACAAATTTGTCTTTTTTTTAAGGTTTAATGATGTAATTTTGAACTGGTGATCGCGATAAAAATCGTGTTCAAGATAAGGACTGATTCTAATTGTACTACCCCAAAAACATGAAGAAAAGTCATTTTCCGAAAAGTGTCTCTGTGTGTAGAATTTTTTCCTATAGCAAACGATAAAACTGCCGCAAATTCAAACAGAATCAAATAATTTTCTGCGTATGTGTCCGAGTTGTAGAGGACTCAAGGCCTATTGATTTAGACGAAGTTGACGAAGATCGGTTAAGGGGAAGGGGTAGTTTACCTGCAACGGTTTACGTTTTAACAAGAGTAAAGTAGCCTACTTAATTTTGATAAATAAAGTATCCTTAAAAGAAGGTCATAATAATCCACTGTAGAAAGGTAGACGAAATATCTATAATTGAAAAGGGTAGTTGAAGGGGTGGGGGTAATTTTCTATATGTGTACTACGTTATCGGCAACAAAGAACCAGTTTCTATGGAAATATTTAATATCAATTTTATCAACATAAAACTCGAGTTACAAGGTGGGAGATATTTTTTTTTGGAAATTATTGAACTGAATTCAAGTAAATGATTTAAATATTAATATTAGAACATGGAAGTCATGTATGGTTCTCCATAGCGATTTTTCACGTAGCGTCACAGCGATCAATGAAACAATTATGATACTGAAAAGGCTGATAGACTGAAAAGAGTTTAGTGGTGGCAGCCAGACCATCTTGTTTTCGTTTAACAATGCATTGGATGTGTTTGTTTTGAAAGCGACTAACGAAGTAATTAGTATTCTCTTGTAGCGACCATCCGGTAGTGCCAGTAATAGCGCCTGACTGCGTTGGTAGTGGTGATGGTGGTGGAGGAGGCACGATCACAAGTGCTTGTTGTAACAGAAATATTCGGTCGTAAAAAAGGTGAAGAAATAATTGACAGGTTTAAGTGGTCTTTTTTTAAAACCTGACCTGGTGAGTGGTTCAAACAAACATTGCATTAAAGAGACCAGCGTGACCTTCAATCAAGGTCAGATCATTTGAATATGAATCCTCACTTTAGTGTTTTCATTCAGCCGGAGAATCAACAGATAACTTTGTTTTCTTTTGTTGTACCGTGTGTTCATGATTTTGAAATTCAGTTTAGCTCAATCTACCTTCACGTACGTAAGAATTTATTTTTATGTTTCCGGTGTAGATAAATCTGGAAAGTTAACCTTGTATAGGCCTGCGTTATCTTCCTTTGTTATTTCTTGGCATTCGATATTAGAAAATTTTTCAACTATAGGAAAATTTACAAAAATTCCGATTATTCTACTATTTCTTTAGTAACATAACAATTGTAGAGCACACAGTCATACAATAAACGCTAAAAATTGTAAATAGCTACAATTCATTTTAGTTTGACATTCTGATCTTTTCTATGGGCCGTGGAGTCCCAATATTTTGAAATTTTCAAAACTTAACACTACATTCAGATGTTAGTTTAAATTCTCGTATTCTCGTTAATTTGATACCCCTACATATTTTTTGTGATTTTATCCAACTTTCACCCTCTTTTTAAATCCTCATGTCAAAAAGGTTTGAAATTTTCAAAGATAAATGCTATATTCAGATTGTAGTTAAAATTCTCTTTAATTCGCTACCCCACATGGGATTTTGCGACTTCTCCGCAATTTTGACCCTCTCACGTTTTTGCCTGCCGTCCCCCTATTTTTGGGGCGATCAATCTCAAAAACTATAGGGTTCTGTAAGGTAAAAGTATGGAAACGTATGCCGCGCTTTACGCTAATCGGTTTATGTGCTCAAAAGTTATGCTGAACATATCCGTTTGACAGACAAATGTCAAACGGTCGAATTAAATCTGAGGACTCTCTACGTTCGTTCAATCAAACGGCAGATACCTATATTCTTTATAAGTCAATTCTACCATGTTTTCGTTTAAATTCTACATTAGGAATAACGTTTACCTTCTCTAAACATGACAGTTTTAAATAGTGTTTTATGTTTAATAATGAATATACGAAACGTGTTTTGCCTTGACTAAAGTCAGAGATTAATTACTTAAATGAACAGGAAATGAAAAACCGTCCAACGAATTACTCTGATGAAAGTAAAAGAAGACGGCTAAAATTTACAGAATAAATAAAACTTGTCAATTTGTAATTCAGAAATATAAATTTAAAACTTTATAAGTTCCATGCGAGCTGCGGAATCTCTATAAAGTGACTATATAGAGCCATATAGTATATAAATCTCTTATATACTATAAACTCTTACTATTTACTCTTATATAACTATAAACATAAAAGCACATAATTTAAAAGTAGTGAATATAAAAAACAAAAACTTATTTGGTTAATGAAATCCACAAGCATGTGAAATACGTTATACAAATTATCCTAATTAATTACTTTCATAATTATAAATTTATGTTTTCAAATACAAGGATGTTAGACAAAATATATGCAACATTTCGTTTCACAAATTCAGTAACAGAGAGTATGGGCTACAGATGGCATACATATTTTGCTTCCAATTTAATTTAAACCTGAGATACACTGTTTCTCCTTGTTTACACACGATACGTGGTTTTTAAGTACGGTTCTTTGTACTGTGTTGCGCATGTCAGGTGTCAGGCTCATGGCATCAAGGAAAAACAGTCAAGTTGAATAAAAACAGTGTTTGAAGCCTGAAAAGTCTGCTTTAAGGCACCAGAGCTTATTATATAATGCGTTGTAAGTTTTATGTACAGGAAAGTCTGTGAACATTTTCAATGAGGAAAATCGTTGGAAATTGTCAAAGTTTAAAGGCTTATTAACCTAAAAAGTCATGTCAAAAATTTCATGAGTTGTTTTCAATAGAAGTTACTTGGGTCTAAAACTGCGCAGGAAAAGATAAATGTTTTGTAACATGTATAACCTTTGCACACATTTGTTTATTGCGTATCGAAATTATTAAAACACGAAATTAAACATTTTCGGATTACCCTATCGATTTTAGAAATTCTAGTGTACGCACCTAAGCTAAATTAACAACAATCCCAAATTTTTTTCTTATACCCCACGTATATGGTTTACGTTATTTTCGTGTGTTTTCTTTAGAACAGAATGTTTCTATGTTATAGGTTAACAAATTAGATCACAAAAGGAAAGTCCTTTCGTTTAAATGATTAATTTAACAAAATGGATAATTCTGTACACTCTTTGGTTCAGTTGGGAAATTATGAAACGCTAATTTAAAAAAAAATCACGTTTATCTATTCTATGGTGAGATGGACAACTGTATATCTTTATGAAATTGTATATCTTTATGATATTGTGTTCCATTTGTGATCGTGTAAAACAATAAATATTAGAAAATGTTTGTTTATTCTCGTACATGCTGTATTATAATTTTCTTTTTTTTCTGTGCTAGACAATAACAAAATTCAGCAATCATATGTATTATTATCTTAATAAATAAAATTACTATATCCGTAATTGCTATGCCATTAACAATTGTTTTCAATATGATAAATAAAAAGCTACAATTAACTTTTATCATTTGGTAAATATCACTTAGGGGAAATGAAATAAAATACAACCTACTGTATACTCGGAAAATTTAATTTATGCAATTTGAATAGTTTTCATCCTCATACTCAGTGGACTCTGGGATTAACAGCACTACTTGGAAAATACTGGATATTTATCTGTAGAGAAATTATAAGCGTCCTAGACATCTTTATTATACTATCTGAATGAAGTACAGTTAAACGTCTTCCTTAGTCGATCTGTCTTATCCCTTCAACTAAACGCTATCTATTTTTACGAGTCTGTGCCTTCATCTGTCCATAGCTCCTTCCGCTTCTGATCTCATCAAGGATTTTCATCTTTCCTGTCCTCTCTTCCTCTTTACCTTATCTAACACATTGCACAGTTCTCCAGGATAGCACTAGTAGTACTAGTAGCAGTAGCAGCAGCAGCAGTAGCAGCAGTAGTACCAGCAGCAACAGCAGAAGCAGCAGCAGTAGCACTGACAGCAGTAACAGCATCTGTAGCAGTAGCAGTAGTTACACAAATCCAAAGAATTTGGTAGTTGGATTTTGAATATGTGATGTTTCTTGTTAACTATTACTAGCGCTGATATTGTGCCTCATGATGGTTATCGTACCTTTTGTACCTGAAACATTGTTTTGCTGATGTCCGTTGTGACGAAAGTTATAATTTATATTTTCGAAAGGTGTGTCTTATTGAGGGCTGATATTATGCAGAAGTTCGTTAAAAAAAATCTAAATTTCTTACGACATAATCTTTATCTGTTATCTTCACCTGATTCATTACCCGAAAAGATTAAACCTGAGAAACCGAATGCCTTTTAAACAGCGAGTATAATGTCTGATGCACCATTCTAGCGTAAATGTTTCAGATGTTAACACTTCAGTGCACTTACAAACTGCATTAAAACAGGACGTAAATACATTACCCCACATGTTCTTCTTCATAGTTCTGCACAGTTCAAGTGCCATCTCTGCCACGATGCTCACAATGCTAAAAGCGCCTATCGGGCTGTTACTAAGCATATGGAATGAACGTTTTGTTTCAAACAAAATTATTATAGTTTCACTCTGTCAATACATAGGCGGCTGTACCTGCGGTCTCAAAACCTCAATCACGAGCTAACACTAGATTGCAGGAATATTTTCGGAGACTCACAAAGCGTGGCTACAAAAACAGAACAGCCTCACAGATAGACATTTCGACAAGTGCATTAAAGGTGGTGTTATGTAACTGTATAATTCACCGAACACATAAAAAACTGTTGTCAAAAGTGTGCCATTCTTTTTAATGATACATTCGTCGGCTTATTAAAATTAGAAAGTATACTTATAAATTAATTTTTCTCATATTCGTGTTTACATTGAGAAAATATTTTACGTGAGCGTTATAACCGTTATAACATAAACTGTTTTGATTCTGAGTTTTTCCCCAGGCGGTAATATTGTCCCGTCTTACCTTGATCACACTTCGGTTTTTTATGTTCATCTGTATTGCCAATGAGGGCAGAACATATTAAGCTTCTCACACTGTTTTAGACTGAACAGTTCCTAGTTACAGTTTATAAGGAAATTCAATTTTACTTCCATGTTCTGTAAGGAAATTGAAGTATGGTGATCGCGAAAAAATCGTGTTCGTGATAAGGGTAGATCCTCAAAACAGTGTGTGCGCGCGCGTGCGAGTGTGTGTGTGTGTGTGTGTGGAATTTTTTCTATGGCGAACGATAACTCCCGCAATTCAAACAGAATCGAACAGTTTTTTGAATATGTGCCCGAGTTGATGACTCAAGGCCTATTGATTTCGGTGAAGATCGGTTAAGGGAAAGGGATAGTTGACCTGCAACGTTTTAACAAGAGTAAAGTACTTAATTTTGACAAATAAAGTATTCTGAAAAGAAGGTTATAAATATCGATAAATGAAAAGGGTAGTTGAAGGCGAAGCGGGTAATTTTTGTGTTGATGTTATAAATTTATTCAACCGAAAACTTAAAAATGTCAATTAAATATAACAACTGATATCGTTCCATGCTATGTAACCACGCATACGTAAACAAAATAATTTTTCTTTTTCATAAATTCACAGATAAATGCTGGGCGGTATTCGTTTTCTTTCGCGTTGTTTAAATAAAAGATAATTTAATTCTATATTATTAAAATATTAACAACTAGGTACAATTCGTATTTTGATTATCTTTCTCAGCGGTTTTACCAAAAAAATGCTAATATATATTTGGTTTCGTTCTGAGCGCACATATTAAAAATAATTTTATAATTAATTAGAACATGGAAGTCATGTATGGTTCTCCATACCGATTTTTTTTTAGAAGGGATCATTTATAGTTACAATTAGAGTTAAATCGTTATGAAAGGACCTAAGGAAATTCTGCAGTTACGTTGTTGATGTTATAAGCATTATGAGGGATCAAATTTCGTTTGACTACAATCAAATGTTTTCTTTGGACTCGCAGCAGATATAATTATCTGGAAAGTACACCTACGTTCCATTGTTTACAATATTTTTAGTAAAAAAAAAATATTACGATTTATCTTGTCAAGTTTATCTGTGTGTTCTCCAAAGTAAGGCGTTTCCAGATACCTATTCAATTTACTTACCTAATGACAGTCACAGGAACACAAGTAAAAGCAAACCGCTTCGATTAACTTAATTCCACATACCTGCCTCATTTCACATCTCGTTAGTCTTCTTTATTTCTTATGTTTCACTCCACTAAATACTCTCCATATATTGTACGAGCTCCTAAGAAGTTTTCAACACCCGTCCATGTCACCGGTGTTTTTTTGTTAATATTTCCTTTAATTCTGTTTAATCGTGATTTTTCTAATATATGGTCTGTCTCTTCATAACTTTTAGTCTCAGCATTTCTTACTCTGTCAAAATGTCTGCAGTTTCTGGAGATTCGTAGAAGTTAGCGCCTATCGGTTGTACCCCACTCTTTTATATTAGATCGTATCAATTAAGAAGGCCTAATTAACTTTTTAGTCACTTTAGAAGTCACTAACATTCCAAAGTTAATACCATTCCGTTACAGTTATCTTTAATCTCTCTCCCTCTCTCTCTCTCTCTCTCTCTCTCTCTCTCTCTCTCTCTCTCTCTCTCTCTCTCTCTCTCTCTCTCTCTCTCTCTCTCTCTCTCTCTCTCTCCCAATTGGCGCTACAGCTCTTGGAGAGCCTTGGCCTCCTGAACAATCCTCCTTCAGACGTCTCGATCCTCTACTCTCAGTCTCCATTTTCTTAAACCGAGCTTGCGCAGGTCGTCCTTAAGATCATCCAACCATCGTTTTCTGGACCGACCTCTCATTTTTCTTCCACCAGGTCTCCCCGTAAAAATTGTCTTTAATGTGGATGTCTCTGGCATTCTCTGAACATTCCCTGCCCACCGGATTCTACTTTACTTAATGTCAGTGACGATATCTGGTTCTCCATAGATTTGCTAGATTTCTGCATTCGTCCTTATTCTCCACGTTCCTTGGACGTTCACGCACCAAATTTCCTCCTGAGGACTTTTCTTCCCTACCTGCGTAACCACTCTTCCTCTGTCACTGTCATTGTCCAAGTTTCGGACACGTACATGACCACTTTCTTAAGAACTGTTTTGTAGAGCCGAATCTTGGTTGCTCTGCTTATGTTTTTACATTTAAATATTCCCTGTTGGGAAAAGTAACGTCTGTTACCAGCAAATATCCTTTCTTTTATTTTTTTCGGCCATGATGGTGTCCTCAGTAACTAGTGAGCCCAGGTATTTAAATTTTTCGACCTTTTGATAAATAAGGGACAAAAACTATCGTATTTGTTTACTGCTTTACTGAAACTTGTTATTGTTCATATTCTTAACGTTTTACGAGGGCTATGTAACCTCAGATTGGAAGAGAAAAACTTAAATGTGGAAAAATACTTTCTTGTATACAAAGGTTACAGAGATTTGTTCGCAATCACCACCCATATCCAGGCAATTATTATACTGTTGTACCAACCTTTGTAGTATCTTATTGAAGAAAGCTGCCGCCAAGGTACCCGGCCAACTGTAGATGCCATTATTGAGATCTTCATTGGTGTCAAGGCGCCGAGTACGGTTCCACGACGGCACCCTAGCCAGGATTTACCCCAGTGGTATACCGGTCTCTACTCGGCCGCCGAAGGAGCACGCGCACGATCGTCCGCTATTCCCGTCTGTGGAAATCCCTGAAATTTGAGATTTTCAAGTAAGCGAAGATTGTCCTCTAGCCCGTAGGCCGAACGGAGTCGGCCGCCTGATAATCATTCGACGATCTGGCGCTACCTTACAACCTTTCATATCCACCGCTGATTTGCGGGGTGGGAGACCACACCACCTACTTCGTCGGTCCGCTCGGGGCACGGTTCTGCTCGACCTCGGCAGTGCCAGACTGTTTCGCTCCCGCTTTTCTATCCCTCGAGAATCTCGTTGCCGACGCCAGCCAGCAGTTCCGGGGATAGTCCTGAACGTACCCAGCAGACGATGGAACGTTAAAAGGGATACTACCGCCCGGTTCACCTGTCACTACTCCAACAAAATTAGACAAAATAGGCCGTGAATTTGCATGTCACATACCGGTCCCTACTGCGCATGTGCCCTGTTGCTGTGAAACCCAGTTTGTGTATACCAGCCATCGATGTATATTTTATACATACACATCGATGATACCAGCTAAGTGTATGTTACTTTTAGAATAAACGTAACATTTATTCAGTTAGTTCTGGTTTTTAGCATATTTTAAACGTTATTCTCTGTAATCACTTGTCGTTTACCGATTATAAACTTCTTTCCGTAATTTCAAATAATCTAATGAAATGTATTGTGCATATATGACTGTATGTAAGTGTGTGTGTGTATATGTATCTATACATATATATATATATTGTACTGTTGTTTTGTTTCTGATATTAATATAATATTATACGTATGGTAATTAAGAAATGTACCTACTGTTATTATGTTTTTTTATTTACCAGTACATGTAAAGAAACTCTTTCTCTCAGGGTTAATGATTATTAACTTATTTTATCGTATTTACGATTGTATCTATTATTTTCTTTTCTTTAAACCAACCCAGATTCAGTTAATAGGTAGTATTTTGATAATTAACCATGTAAAAAATAAATAACATACTAATGTAACTTAACCGTCTCTGAATTCTTCCAGCTGCCACGGGTTCACTTCTGGTTGTTGTTTACCTTTTTTCAACAGCAATATTAACCTTGGCAATCTGTTTCTTCACACAAATCTCTTATTGCTCTCACCGCTGAATGCCGCTCTCCAGGACTACTGCAACACAGATGTCTTCTCGGAACACTTAATTATCCTTTATGGCCACTTAAACTCTTCTCCAGTCCAAGATGTTCCTCTTCTGTCGTCGTTCTATCAAGGATATTGTTATATGTCTCGTATTATTATTTATTTATTAAATATTATAATCAAACTCTGATATCACGATTCAAAATCCTTTACTTTATTTTCTTTTCCATGTTACATTAACTTTATGATGTACAACTGTTATTTAATATAATTTAAGATTCTTCATGTAGTTACTATTAGATATTTAATTTTAGACTAATAACGTTTCTTTTATCAGATATAATTGAAGACTAATGATGTTACTTGTATTAAATATAATTGAAGACTAATACATTTCCTTCCTCACCATACAAAACAAATTCTTAACAATTTAACAATTTGCCACTATGATAATTCCCTAATTTATTTACATTTGTTTATCATATTACTATTAAAACATATATCATTTTTCTATTTCTTATTAAACATCTTTATTTTACCTCTAATATTCGTAATTCTATTGGTTATTTATTAAGTTATAATTTTATTACTCTTTACTCTTCTTATAACATTCATTTCAATTTCATATATTATTTTCTGAACATATAACTAAATATGGTTTTACATCATATAGGAATCGACCTCTATGTTGATTGAGTAAGTCGATATTCCCAATGTTTTCTGTTTACATTCAATACAAAAATCTGCATCCTTTCTCTTTTAAAATTTATTATATCCCTATTATGTACTGTGTGCATTTTAACAGCAGTACATAATACCTTCCCTTATTTCATAATTTCAGATACCATTTTAGATGACATTTTGAAATAATTAATTTCTGATCACAAACATGGTCGAACATTAATACTGAAAACATCTGATTAATTCGCTAATTGTATATCACAAAATTCATTTCATAAATTGATTTTTTCTTTTATTAACATAACAAGTATGGTTCATCACTATCACGAATCACCGTATCTTACACACTCATTTATGGCTTAAAATAACATTAATCAAACCAACTGGCTTTACATAAAAAATAATAAGTATAAAATAACAATTGTGCCTAGTTTCATGGCTAAAAAACTCAAAGACATGAATACAAACATTATCTTTCTTTGAACCTCACCTTCCCGATCATGGTCATAAATTTCATTTTTTCTTCATTTCAGAATTATTATTATTTTTTTTTTTTTAATTATTTTTACTATAATATGGGTATCAGCTTTAGTGATGTGATATAACTTTGTAAACCTAATAGCTGTCCATGATAATCAGTATATATTTCCCACATCTCCTATCACTAGTTGATAATGGTCCACAAATGTCAATAAAACTTGCTCTAACACTCTCAATGCTTGATGATTTATCCACCTTCCCTCATATCTGACATTGGCTATCTTGACTTTTTTTACAAATATAATATATTAACTTAGCACCTAAAACTTGATGTCGATTCTTCATACACTTTGGGTTAGTCCATCACTTATTTGGTTACTTTTAATTATATTCCTGTTTTCATGTTGGAACACTTAATTTCTTCTTACTTTTCACACCTCAAGTCATATTGTCATATTTATTTTTTATTTCTTTACCTCGTTGTTTGTATCATCCCTAAAATACCATAATTCCCTAACATTAAATACTACACATGGGTTCGGATTCGGAGGTGAACTATTGGCTTCCATTACTCCGCCGTTTTCCCTAAATATATCATCTGAGATCAGAGGAACTTCATCTCTGTCCAGGAAAAAATAAAAGTTGCACTATCACAACACAATACATATAATTATTATCCATAAGGTAGCTCCTTCGCTACAAACTTATATTCAAGGGATTGTTACATGATTTCTTTGAGGTCTCTTCACATTTTTATTCCATTACTGTTTCACTTCTGGTGTTTTATCACTTCAATTAATATTCTATCATTCACAGGTAACTGGTTAACATTATTCGACATACATGTTGGATTATTTCCATCTTGGTGCTGTCAATCAATGATATTTTAGATTCTATCTTCATCTTTATTTTTATTTATTTATTCACCTTTAATTATGCAGTTAAGTACTGAATTTCATCATTATCGTAAGTTGTATTTGTCTATTCTTTTTTCATCTAACTCATTTCTACCCTTCTTAAATAGTAACTAGTCTTAATTGTTCTTATCATTGTTATTATACTGATTAAAATGGTTATTCAAATAATTATTATGGTTATTAACTGTCTTTCTCTTCTTAATTGAATTCAAAATAATTTCTCTTAACTATCCGGTAAGATGTTCTTACTTATTTTAGAATTTGGTGGGTTTTTTATTTATCTTAATTCATAAAATAAATTTTTTTATTTGTAATAACCTTCCTATTATGTCGTTTGTATTAATAAGTAATCCAATCTTTGTTCCATTGGTTTGCTTTGGTCCATACCCAGAAAATCAGTCCCTTCTTTCCATATTTCTCATATTTAGTTCATTCGTTGTCAAATACTTCATTTACCCTTGTTGTTCGTATTACTACAGTGTCCATAATGATTTCTGTTTTTATTAAATATCTCCCTGTCACCCGGTACTCCCATTGTTTTAATACTACATGTTCATCTGAACCTATACCTACATCAATCACTTTCCCATTTATTTTATTGAACAGGTATTTTAATGGTATTTGAATTATTGATGACAGTATTGACAGTTTGCTACACACTTCTATTTCTGTGATATTTAATTTACCTGTAGACTTTCGGACGTTTTTTCTCACTATTTTATTGTAATTCCCTTTGAAAGTTTCTATTGAGTTCCTTCTATTATCTTTAAAATTACTTATTCTTCTGTAGTTAGTACTTAGGATGTTAAGTACATTAATCAGTCCATTATTCATCATCTCCAATTCTTCTGGTGTAGTTTTAATTTTCTTAGGATGTGTTATTCTTCTTTCTTCTGTTTTCTTAATTATTTGCTTCTTTATTCCATTATCTTCTATTTTCTGACTTACTTGCTCCCTGTTTTGATCGTTTGGTATTATTTCTATCTCTGTTTTGTTATCATTTATTACTTCTTCCGTTGTTTCTATTGACTGGTTTTCATCACTCCTTATTTCTTATTTATACTCTTCTAAATGTCGTTTCAATTCCTCTCTATTTTTCTCACTCTCTTCCTTCAATTGTCCTTTTAATTCCTCCTTATTTTCCCTCATTTGTTTCTTGAGTTCTTCAGTATTATGTTTTAATAAGTTTTCATTATCTAGTCTCATTTGTTTCTTTAATGTTTCACTGTTACTATCCATTTTTTCATTTATTTGTTTGAAATTGTCGTTGTTTTTTTATTATTTTCTTCTATTCTTCCAAATTGCTCCATCATAATCCTGATCATTTCCTGTACATTTGCATCCATTGGTTGGTTTAGTTTCTTTGGTTGGTCCCCTTGGGCATCCCTTACTATTATTTCCATTTCAGTTTCTTCCTCTTCAGCACTATTACTCCTTAATTCATATCGTTGCTCTGGTTTGTTAGCCATTTTACAATCTTTAACTTAATTTAATTACAAGGAAAAAAATTTTTATGCTAATTAAATTTAACAAAATTGTGTTATTTGGTGCTGGTTTAAAGAAAATCTTTGCTTTCACGTATGGGCGCCATTTTTGTACTGTTGTTTTGTTTCTGATATTAATATAATATTATACGTATGGTAATTAAGAAATGTACCTACTGTTATTATGTTTTTTTATTTACCAGTACATGTAAAGAAACTCTTTCTCTCAGGGTTAATGATTATTAAGTTATTTTATCGTATTTACGATTGTATCTATTATTTTCTTTTCTTTAAACCAACCCAGATTCAGTTAATAGGTAGTATTTTGATAATTAACCATGTAAAAAATAAATAACATACTAATGTAACTTAACCGTCTCTGAATTCTTCCAGCTGCCACGGGTTCACTTCTGGTTGTTGTTTACCTTTTTTCAACAGCAATATTAACCTTGGCAATCTGTTTCTTCACACAAATCTCTTATTGCTCTCACCGCTGAATGCCGCTCTCCAGGACTACTGCAACACAGATGTCTTCTCGGAACACTTAATTATCCTTTATGGCCACTTAAACTCTTCTCCAGTCCAAGATGTTCCTCTTCTGTCGTCGTTCTATCAAGGATATTGTTATATGTCTCGTATTATTATTTATTTATTAAATATTATAATCAAACTCTGATATCACGATTCAAAATCCTTTACTTTATTTTCTTTTCCATGTTACATTAACTTTATGATGTACAACTGTTATTTAATATAATTTAAGATTCTTCATGTAGTTACTATTAGATATTTAATTTTAGACTAATAACGTTTCTTTTATCAGATATAATTGAAGACTAATGATGTTACTTGTATTAAATATAATTGAAGACTAATACATTTCCTTCCTCACCATACAAAACAAATTCTTAACAATTTAACAATTTGCCACTATGATAATTCCCTAATTTATTTACATCTGTTTATCATATAACTATTAAAACATACATCATTTTTCTATTTCTTATTAAACATCTTTATTTTACCTCTAATATTCGTAATTCTATTGGTTATTTATTAAATTATAATTTTATTACTCTTTACTCTTCTTATAACATTCATTTCAATTTCATATTATTTTCTGAACATATAACTAAATATGGTTTTACATCATATAGGAATCGACCTCTATGTTGATTGAGTAAGTCGATATTCCCAA